>JAYMFD010001036.1:0-26056 GCA_035771175.1 Paratinospora sagittata
AAGGGAAATCGATTTGACTCCTTAACGTGAATCCTAATGTTGTCTCATAATAAATCCTAACAAAATATTAGAATTTAACTCTAACGGGTCATGATTCAAATCTTACAATACACAAGTCGAGTCTTGCGATTCAAGCAATTCAATAGAATGTGTGTGTGTGTGTGTGTGTGTGTGTGTGTGTAATAAATTTAAGCACCTATTGTGTTATGCCAATTCAAGAAATGCATAATGACTTATAAGACCTTAAGGCATGGTTTAAAACAGTGTTTTTAAGGCATCGCCTAGGCCACGCCTAGACATTTTAGGGAGAAAACGCCTAAGCGTTGTGCTAGGCAGGCAATGGGGATTTGTGCAAATATTTAAAAGACTTAGGGGGGTCTATCTAATTTATAAAAAAAAGCTTAAAAAAACATAAATGTCCCCTTTCTATAGTAAACCCTCGAACGTTTATCTCCCCAAGCCCACCCTTTCCATTTGCTTCGACCAAGAAATGTCGTTGAAATCTCTAGCAATCGTCGACGACCCTTCGGCGACCGTAGACGACCCTCCGACGATAGATATTTGAGTTTTGTACTTTTGAACCGTTTATATAATGTGTATTATGACATGAATTAATGTTTTGTGGACATGATTTTAATTAATATGAAGTGTTTTTTATCATGTCATGAAAATATAACATTTATTATAGAATATAGTCAGATATATATAATTTTGTATATGAACTGTCCAGGGACCTGTAAATAATTAATTAATTATCTAAGGACCTATAAATAAATATTTTTCTTATCACCTAGGCCACATCTAGGCTTCTCCTAGGCTACGCCTCGCCAAGACATCGCCTTGGCGCCTTGAAAACATTAGTTTAAAACCATATAACTTATAGTGGGAAAATACAAAAAGAAATGGAGAGAGTAGACACTATGATAAGGAAAGTAAATATAATATGCTTATAAGAGGTGAAAAAAAAATCTAGAGAAATAAAGAACACAAGGTATAAACTATACTATACTGGGAAACATAGTAACATACAAATAGAAATGGAGTAGAAATAATTGCAAATAAAAACTTCAAAGAATATATCATTAAGGCAACTAGAAAACAAGATCGAATTATATTAGTAAAACTTATGATAAAAGATACTATAATTAACATAGTTAGTGTATAATTTTAGAAAGACATGGATGAAGCAATTCAAGAAACACCTTAAGGAGAAAAGATATATATGGGAGGAGATTTTAAAGGATGTGTAAGCAAAAAAGAGGGGTTGGATATGAAATGAGGTATAGAAATATGGATTTAGAGTAGGAATGAAGTTGAAGTGAGCATAATAGATTTTGCAGTAGCATGACTTCATAATAGAAAGGTGGAGCTTGGCGTAACTGTCGAGGTTGCTCCATTGTGAATTGAAGGTCATGGATTCAAATACAAAAACATCTTCAATGTGAGGATAAGGCTATGTACATCGTCCCTTTCCCAGAACCCATGCACCAGGTACACCCTTATACATGACTTCATAATAGCACATACATATTTTAGGAAAAGAGATGAACACTTAATAACATTTAATAATGGATCTAATAAGAGCTAAATGGACTTTTTTCTTAACTAGAATGGTTGAGAAAGTATCATGTAAAGATTATGAAGTTATTCAATAGAAAGCTTAACTTTCACAACATAGGATAATGATAGTGTGTGTGTGTGTGTGTCTATATAAATGAAATATATGTCAAAACGTAAAAGTCAACCTAAGAACTGAATGACGAGATTTGAAAGGAGAAAAACCAAAAAAAAAACATTTTTGAGAAGAAACCAAAAACATATTTAAAAGAGAAATCGATTAGAAAAATGATTTTGAGTATACATGATGACCCCAATCTAATGAGGAATAAAATAACTAAATGCATAAAAACGTAGCAAAAGAGGTTCTAGGAGAATTGAAGTGATTAGGACCATTAGGGAAAAAGAAAATTGGTGCAATGAGAAGTTCAAACTACCATGAGACTTAAAATGACAAACTATTAAACTTGGCAACAGGTAAGAAGGTGAAAAGACTATAGATAAACTAGCAAAACTAAGTGATGCAGAGTGCTCTCAACGAAAGAATAGCACACGAAATCTCATAATAAAACTAGAAATAACTTCTATTATTTCTATTCAATAAACTGAAAATAATATCAATAATCAAGGAATGCCTATTTCTCCACGCCTATCCCCTATTTATAATATTAAATAGACCCCCCTAGCTGTAACCCAACTACAAATCGTATTTGTAATGCAACTACACATCGTAATCAAACACTAACCCATACTCCTAATCTTAATTGTAAGCCAATCTCCTAATCCTAATTGTAATACAATTACATTCTAATATAAAATAAATTACTAATTTTCTAACAAGCAAACTTTCCTAATATGAAACAATTTTTAATATAAAATAAATTTCTAATTTCCTAATAATTAAAAGTCTTAAATACTAATAAATAATCACTTGTCATCACTAAAGAAAGAAAAATAAAATATTTTAATAACATTAAATGTATTGAAAAAAAGAATGAAAGAATCTTAGTAATAGAATAAGAGATCAAAGAAAGATGGAAAAATTATTATGAAAAATAATTAAATGAAAATCATTTGGAAAATTTAAGAGTAGGACATGATAAATTAGGGGTAACTATTTCAGTTTCCTATCGAAAATAAATAAATAAAAAATTAGGGGTAAGTAATGTAAATAAATTCTTTAGTTGAACTAGCATGTTTAAAGTAAAAATTACTTATAATGGAAGTTATTCTTTAGTCGAACTAGCATGTTTGAAGTAAAAACTACTTATAATGGAAGTTGGAGTCTTGTGGTTAACTAAATTGTTTATTAAAATTGTAGCAAATAAAAGAGCTCCAATGATTAGAGGAAAAGCACTCAATCGTCCCATTGAAGTTGAAAGGAAAATTTCATAAGACCACCATTAGGTCAGCTCATGCTCTATGAACAAAATGTTGGGCAATAAAATATAACACGTTAACAAACTAAGTGTAAAGGAAATGGTGAATGTTAAGATGGATATGTGGTAAAATATTGAAAGGTAAGATTGTAATACGTTCAAGAAATGGTAGGAGTAGCCCCATTTACTAATAAACTGCAAGAAAGCCAATTAAAGTAGTTTGGGCATATATAACGAAGACCTTTGAATGAGTCAGTTAAGATGAGTGACATATTTACAATCCAAGGTCATGATAGAGGTAGAGGATGACCTAAAATAACATGGACAAAGATAATTAAAAAAGATCTAACTACTTATAATATAAATGTTGACTTAGCCCTTCAAAGAGTAGAGTAAAGGAAGCAAATTCATGTAGCCAGCCATTTAGTTGGAAAAAGGCTTTGTTGAGTTGAGTTGAGTTGAGTTGAGTTGAGTTGAGTTGAGTTGAGTTGAGTTGAGTTGAGGCTTGAGAATTAGGACTACTAGTCAACAAAATATAAACTAAATTTCATGCTTTTATAGATATTGACTTGTATGTGTGTTTTCATACACAATTCATATAATGCAAATGATCTTACAATTCGTTGATTCAACCCCGACTCGATTTACCAAACTCTCAAACGGTTCAATTTTGATTCAAAGTTTTAATAACTATCCATACGATAGATCCAATTCTTCTACCAAAGAACTGAATAATAACACTTTGGTACATGCAAGAATTACCAATTCACACATTTCAAGAGAACAACAATCGGATCAAAGTAGGAGTACCTGCTCAGGTCCCACACCATAAGTCTCCGACCAAGACAACAAGAAGCCAATATAGTCTCATTCTTCGGATTCCATCCAATTTGGAACACCTCCTCCCTATTGTTATTACAAAAAATTAATAAAAGCAAACAATGTTAGGGTTATGTTACCTTTCTTTGCCCAATAAATCATGATTGATTTAGTAAAAATGACAGACTGAAATTTATTTTATTTTTTTTGAAGAGGACACTGAAATTCACAGATGCAAGAAATACCATAAAATATCTTAAGGAAAATGCAAAAGAACTGATAAAAATATTACACTTTGAAGGGACCTTACTTGTGGCAATCAAAAGTGTGGAGAGCAGTGTTGATTTTCCGAAGGTCAAATAGCTTAACAGTTTTGTCGGTAGAACCCGTTGCCACAACCCATTCGTTAAAGGGATTGAATGCCAAGCAGTTTACCTGTTATAAAACAAGATAGAGAAGGCTGCGTTAGCAATAGCTACACTCATGCCCATAGGGTGCAAAAAATTATCTCAAGACTCTCAACAAATAAATGGTGTGTATTATCTGGTTATGATGCAAATATGAGACCCAAGCGCAAACATTATATACCAATGAGACAGTTTCTATTACTGAAGCAAGAGAACCTCCCAGGTTCTCAAGCTATAATGGGTTTTACTTTTCATAGATGTCAATGCAACATCTCATTTTCTTGCTATGACTATGATTCTCAATATAGGATTGAATATTCTATCCTCAGAAATACACAGTAAAATATTCATTAAAATACAAGACTAAATTTTCATTCATGTATTTTTACCTTGCCAGTATTTAAAACAAACAATAACAACTACATGAAGGAAACATCCTTTTTTTTTAATGTTGGTTAGGGCTTATGTCACTCTATGTGAAACAGTGTTTGTCCAATGAAGCAAGAGAACCTCCAAGGCTCGCTCCAACTTGGCTTGGCAATTTTGGAAAGTAAAACCTTTCTTTCTTTCACTAAAACAAGAATTCCTCAAATAGGTTAAGAGATGCTGCCCTAATAAATTCATAAGTTATATGTTTGTTATTGAAACGCTTTGTGATAAAGCAAAAAAGTTCTGGCTATGTGCCACATTCAATATTCTCATCATATACCACCAATGGCTCAGTTCCTATATCTCAGAATTAATTAAGATGCTGCATTTTTTAATACAAACAGAATTATCATCAATTCTCAGCTTGTTAATGCTATAAATGTCCTTTAATTGTCAGATTCTCTAAATGAAAGGCTTCTCACCATTTTTCATATCATTGGCATCATTAAATCAAAAGTCAAAATGAACATAGTCCACCATCCAAACGAAATAAGAATCTAAGAACCATGTAAGAAATGCATAATTTAACAGGATAGTGTAAAAGAAATTATCAAGGATGAACAAAAAAAAGATAAAAAGATCAAAAAAAAAAAAAGATAACGGCTCTAGAGCTTTGCCAATAGCACAAACATTTATTAGTATGAGAATGATCACATGTAATTCTAGTGGAACGTCATTTCCATATTGTGTAATTAGTATTACAAGGTATCATATCATAGACCTTCAAAAGATTAAGAATAGCAGATCAATTACAAGAATAAGTGATCAAATATAAAAACCCAATGAAATAAATCCAGCATGATCGCCTTAAATCATCATCCAACATTATCAAAAACTTGAATTCACAAATACAAGTAACACATAGACCATGAAGCATATCAACTGGAGCATCTTAAAGACAAAAACAAAAAGAAACATGTAACTATAATCCACCTTACCAGTACTTTATTTGTTTCAAATAAAGGAAAAGCCATGATTTTGAACACTTACCTCACCTTGATGAGCTACAACAGTTTGTATTGGCTTGTTGGTAGATGGAGTACGTAGGTCCCAGATAAGCAGGTGTTGATCATCTCCAACTGAACCAAAGAGGTATTCATGCCTCAAATGCCAAGCAACATCTTCCACGACACCTTCATGGAACTACACTGACAAAATGTCACAAAATGACAAACACTCATAATCACATAGCTTGGTAACCACTAGAAATTATTTAAACTTCACCAGAATAACAAGAAATATAATGTGTTTACTTCCTGTAAGAGCCTGTACAATATCAAAATATAGAACCCAACCTGGTGGAATACCTTATTCTTATGAATGGAAGTTCATGACCAAAAAAAAAAAAAAAAAAGGTATCCACAGACCTCACACATTTAGATGTTTGTTTCGTAAAATAAGACATGCCAGTAAAAAAAATAAAAATACAAAATACAAAAACAAACTAATTCCTAATGAATCCTAAATGACAAAAAATATATTTTCCTAAAAATGCACTTCTAAAATAACCTAAAATGCCTAAAAACTTTAAAATGTGATCTAAAGAGATTTTTATGATTTTTTTATTTTTTATTCTTTTCTTTTATTTCCTAACCTAAAAGAACTAACAAAATAGGGGTAAAAATATGCAATATTGTGACTTCATCACTACCTTAAAAATCTGTTGAGCTTCAAGAGCCTTGTTCTTAGGATTTGCATTAACATCCCACAAGCATATCTGAGCATCATCAGAGCCACTCAATAGATGACCTTGTTTAAACAAGCTCCAAGATAACCCATAGCCTTCACTGTTGTGGCCTCTCAACCTCAAGTCTGGATTACATGTACCATCTAGAGAAGGTTTAGATGGGTGTTTACTATAATCAAAAACATAGACCTCTGCGCTGACTGTTTTCGTTGCTATAATAAATGGGTTTTGTGGCATATAACGAGCCCGGTTAACCTCTCCATCATGATTTATTTGCTGAATTATTTGTACCTGCAGGAATTCAGATAATGATATTAACATCAGCATTTGTTCTTCAAAGAGAACTCTGACACTTCACCTTGAATGACAGAGGACAGAAAATACAAACTAATTTAAGCAGCTGATGAACACTCCAGCAAAATGGAGGAGTAAGCGGGCTTCACAAATGCAAATATAGTACTTTAATATGCTTTTGTGACTTCAAGGTTTGGACACACATGCTAAAAGTCTTTCCCAATTATTTTTAGAAACTATCTGTACAAGCTCTGCAGGTATGATGTCCATTAAAGGTAGGAAAGCTAAAAACATCTTGTTAATATTTCCATGTCCTTTTCTGCATTTTTTTTTCATAATTACTGAACAGGACTGTAGGATAAATTAAAAGTTGTGACCCTCAAGTAATTGATTTCTAGAATGGAAGTAAATAAGTGATGCATGAAAAGGAAACCAATAACCAGAATCATAAAGAACAGCAAGGTCTGCACTAGAAAATGAATGGATACTAGTTTTATGACCACTGGAGAGTATTTGAACTTACAAGTTCAAAGTGACAAAAGCAACAATAGATTAAAAACAGTGGTGTCAAGGCTATGCTTATGCGATTTGGCCCATCTTGCAAATCATATTCATTTATAGCTCTCTAAGTAAATGATTAATTAGTTTTACAAATTTGAACTCAAGTTGTCTGTATAATTACATGCATATTTCACAATTAATTATCTATTTACAGAGCTGAATAGAAAGCGTGAGTTTGACAATACTATTCATACTTATGGAGACAGAGTGAGCATGTTAATTGTGAAGAGTCACCCGGTCTACATAACTACATACACGTTCAAACTCCCCCCCCGTCAAGCCCTAAAAATAAAAAACTCCAACAAGTCAGGATTTGATTTAGAGTAATAGATCTTATAATAATTAGAATCTTACTGCTTCAAGCTCCACAATAAATCCAAAAAAAAAAAGAACTCCAAACTAATTTAGTTCATGGATTAAATTTTTGACACAAGAAATTTGCATAATTTCAATGATCACAAAAAGATGATTAATTAGTGTTGAACATGCCAATGCAAGGTCCTTGTAAGGTATAAACTAGGCAAGGTCCAATTTTTTGGCATTTTCAATTCTTCACAAACCAAATGCCCTCAGGCTTCAACCTGATTTCCCATATTTAATACAATACAACTATTGTACCTTATATTAAATGATATTAAGAGCACAAATCTTGACTAAAGACAAAAGTGAGAAAGAGTAGAATGACAAATCAGGATTCAGGTTTCCTGGCTGTAAATATCACAAGTGGTTTTATGATGAAGCAGGTAACAGCTCCAATTACGAACCACTACTCGGACACATAGGAGAAAAGCCTGTAAGCTACAAGAAGTTTCTAGTCCTTTATCAAAATTACCTTGAAAGCCCATCTGTCATCTTCAAAAAATAAGGTGCAAAAAGAGTAAAAATACATCATAGATACATCATCTCTTATCTCTGTCAGCTTTTACTGTTTTGCAGTATAGTCGCAAGACTCGCAACAACCCATTTTTGTTTTCCATTTACAAATAAAATTTACCCATAACTAAGCTTGCTCTGTGACATGGGATAATAGTTTTACTTGAGGAAAGGCATCATTTTCCCTGAATTAATGAGGATGAGTCAGGGTGCTGTTCGGTAAGGAACCCATCAATGAATGCACTGTATAAGAAGGTGTGTGTGAGAGAGAGAGAACATCCAAGGTCTTCATGCACTAATAAGCTTTTTTGAGCACACCAACAAATGTCACATACCCTTTTCATAGTCAATTCATCGACAACTAGTGCAAAAAGATAAGAATCTAAGGCAAATCCTTGGTGTAAACCTATTGCAATGGGGAACTTACAAGTTTTTCTTACTATTAGTTTTACTATGGTTATTGAAAGCTCAAAAGGCTATTCCAATAATTTTTATATTTTATTGGTGGGATTGAACTCATGAGTTGATAAACCACTAATTCAAGGATAATGAAAGAAAGAGTCCTTCGATCAATCACATTGGTTATATCAAAATTCGAAACTTCAGACCTGTTTTTACATGGAATTATGTTTTTAACAAAACATTAGTCTTGAAACTTTGAATACAAAATAAAACATCAACAAATCCATTTGATCATAAAGGATTTTATTTCACCATCTCCTCTTCTTCTTCTTACAACAGGAATAAGTTATAAAAAATCCATAAGGAAAGCATTATTTGTTGATTGGAACAATTCTACTCTATAATGAACCTCTATTCATGATAGAGATTAAGCTTGAATACAATAAGTTCTCAATCTTAGATTATACAGCTCCTCTAATGTGGAGGTAAGGTTGTGTATATTCTCTTTCCCAACTACCACAATGATGGGAGCCTCATACACTAGTATGGTCTTTATTTTTAGAGTTTATAACTCTACTTCTAATTAGAGGTAGAGTGGTCAATACACTCATCAAAAAGTGAAGATTTTACTAATCCCTATTTTTTCAAAAAAGGTTGCAAGCAAGGATTGAAAATTCGATTTCGACTTGACTTCGATCACTTGAAAATTAGAATTAATTCAAAGAAGTTTAATTCGACATGGAGATTTTTTGTAAAAATTCCCTAAATTAGAGAAGTTTAGAGAATTTTTACATATATGCTTAAATATCTAGATTTATTGTAGTATAAGCTAAATACTAATATAAATAGACACTTTAATACATAAAAATACCAATAAGTGACCTAACAAAATCAATCTTGTTAAGTGGGTTGATGAATTTGAAATGGTGGCTTTTGGTCTTAATTCATTTTCTTTGTTTTGATATTTAATTTTGTGGTAGTTTGCTTCTCGACCATATGCATTGCTAGTTTGAATTCCACCATGCTTAATTTATTAGTTTATTATTTAATTGTTTGTTAATCTTGTTTTATAAAAGTTAACTAAAAGAAGATAGCTTTGGAAACTCTTTTAATTTATTTTTAAGTTTTTATCTTATTTCAACTTTATTTTTATTTTATTTTTTTATTTTTTTTTTTGCTTCTTTTCTTCTCTTTTTGATAAAGCATATCCCATAAACTATATAATTTATTAGCTTATTAAATTATTTTTTAAAATTTATATTGCTATGTTGGTTGATGAAGTTGAAAAATAATACATAATTATTGGTATTTCTTTGTTTTCTATTGATGAAATAACATTTTTTACTTCTCTGTCGAATTTCATCAAATTTTTGTCGAATTTTTGCATTTTTGAATTGAAAAATAGAAATTTTATCGAAGTTTGTCGAATTTTTTGACTTTTGTCGAATTATTTTGGCAATTTTTTGCATTTTTTTTATTTTACATCCACTTCGCACTTCGGTGGTAAAAAAAAGAGAAAAAATTCGTGAAAGTTCACCGAATTTCAGGGAATTTTTTAACCATGGTTGCAAGTAGATCTACCATATACAACCTTAGTCTCGTTGATATTTTGAATAGAAGATAAAAGTTCAACGAGCACCTTTGTTCAAAAAGAAATTTGTTTCTTTTTTCTCCTTTTGGTCGGTAGAAGGATTTTAGTATAGGTTAGAACGTTAGTCTAATAATTAATTGTAAAGTCAAGGAAAACAAAAAACGAAAGATTAGTTCAACTATTTTGGTCATATGATTCAAAATTCATTTGTATGATCTGTTCGAACAAAGAATCATGTTATCAATCAACTAGAGTGAAGAGAACAAACTGATCCCATCAAAAATTAAAAAGAAGGGGACAAATTATTTCAACCAATACTTAAGAAAAATAAATAAAAAAATCACTAACAAAAGCAAATCAAAAGGATAAGAAAAATGCATTAACTAAAAAACAAAAAGAAAGGAAAAAAGAAGAAAAAAGTTAACCAACTGAGAAGATAGAAATAGGTGTAGTAAAGATAATTAACTAAGGTTGTGAAAGTGAAAATAAAATATTGTAAGGAACTATAATTTAACCAACTCAACTCAACTAAGCCTTTTTCCAACTACATGGGGTCGGATAATTTAACCAATAAAGTCAAATTTCTCCATAAATATAGAATGATGCAATGCTTCTTGCTATATTGTTTTGTCGTTATGCATAAATACCACGTCATTTGCATGTTTGTAGTCATCTATTTGGAGACAACAAATGTGTCACTGCGTTAGTTAATTGCCAAGTCATTGAACTTCTTTAGTGATATAAAATGATGCAACTTACGCTTCCATAGCAGGCTTGTATAAATGCTCTTGGAGCAAACAACATCGCAAAGCCTAAAGAATGGGAGTTCAAATATTTATTTCAGAACTCTAATGAAATATTCATTAAAGCGTTTATTTCTCTTTATTGAAAAGTGAAGGAGAATATTATCTTACCATTGGGAGAGTTGGAAAAAAAAGTACCTAATAAAACCTAACTCAAGTCAAGTTCATGAGTGATTTGAACAAATTCATCAAGTTTTCAAGAAGTTAACCAGTGAAAGGAATAGAGGATAATTATACACCTAATCCTAACCACAAGTGGCCCCTTGACTTGTTCGATAATGCAATCATGCAACTTCAACAAAGAGGTACTAGAAAGCGGTGCACCCTTGCTATCAAATCTGAGTATACCATACTTTAACCATATAAAGGGATGACACCTACCTTGTTTAGAAGATCTGAAGATGTTTTCACACTTTCTTGAATTTTTCATTCCCTCAACTGTGAGACATCTCTCCTACATCCTATCCTTGAAAGTCCACCGATCAAATGACAGTTTAACAAGAAATCACACACACTTATATTACAATGCATTAATCCCACGAAATAGCAATCTTCAAACTCCCAATTGTGTCATATGGAATATGAAATATGTCCATAGACTTTCCACAATTTCTTTTCTGAACCTATCAAAACTGAAGATATGACCTAGAAACGAAATGAATGCAAATTGCGGTAAATAGCATGGCAGCAAAGTAGGTAGAGAAGTTCAATGGGACTAATTTCTCATTGTGGAAACTCAAAATCACAATGCTTTTGAGGAAGGAGAATTGCTTGGAAGCAATTGGAGACAGACCAACAAAAATCATTGATGATAAAGAATGGAAGAAGATGGACGGCAATGCTATCGCCAGTCTACATCTGCCACTGGAAGATGCTATATTCTCGAGCATTGACGGGTTGAATACAGCCAAAGAAATATGGGATAAGCTTAATAGCATATACGAATCCATGTCGGTACACACCAAGATCTCCTTACACGTGAATAGTAGTGTATCCGCAACCTCTCTCTGATACCACTTGTGTGGGACCGACGGCGTGTGCAAAACTATGCAACTAAAGGACAAAATGAGAAAACTGGAGAAAAATATGAAAGACAAAGATTTTACGTGGTAAAACTCTCAATTTGAGGAAAACATCCACAGGCAAACAGAAGAATTACTATGCAAGAAAATATCTTACAACCCTCTTTCTATACTCAAGGAGAGACACAATAAGACTCTTTCTCCCTCTCTCTTGAATTAGAAGGGCACTAGAAAGAAGAAGAATAAAAAACTGAGGACTGAGATGATTTGAACTGAAATCAAATCTTCTATTTATAAAGAAAGAAAAAATGTGTTGAAAGGAATAAAATAATATAATCATTATTTTATTCCGAACCTAACGCGTATGCACCGAGCGCATTATAAATAAAATAAGATAATCATTATTTTATTCCGCAAATGCACCTTATGCGTAACGCACCAAACGCGTTATGAATAAATAATATATTTATTATTTTATTCAACCGAAAGAAAACGTGTTTCGGCGACTTTCGGTGCCCCTCCTTGGCATCAGAGCATCAATAATAATCTTCGTATGGATGAGTCCACTTCAATGACAGACCACATCAACACCATAGAGACTTTGTTTTCCAAACTTATAAAGCAAGATTACAAAGTTAATGAAACTGAACGTGCGGAAATTCTACTTCAAAGTCTACCTGACTCGTATGATCATCTCATCATAAATCTCACCAACAATTCCACCAATTTATCTTTCAATAAAGTTGTTGCCGCAAATCTTGAAGAAGAAAATAGGCGCAAAAGTAAGGTAGAGAAATTGGTGACATCTAAGCAAGGTGAGGCTCTATCTATGACGAGAGGCAGATCAATGGAACGGGGCATCAGTGGGAGTCAAACCAAGTCAAAGTCTAGAAGTAAGAATATCAAGTGCTACAATTGTGGCAAGAAAGGGCACGTCAAAAGGGAGTGTTGGCTAAATAAGAAGAGTGGTGATGACAAGGGAAAAGCTCCTCAGTTATCAAGTTCTCAAGGATGTATAGCAAGTACCTCAGATGATGGCGAAATTTTGTACAGCGAGGCGACCGTAGTGTCTGAAGGCAAAAAGCAGTTGTCTAAAGTCTGGCTATTGGATTCAGCGGCAACCTGGCACATGACCTCTCAGAGAGAATGATTCCATACATATGAACCTACCTCAGGAGGATTTGTATATATAGGGAATGATCATGCCTTGGAGATCGCTGGCATTGGCACTATCAAGCTAAAGATGCATGATGGTGTTGTTTGCACTATACAAGGGGTACGACATGTGAAAGAATTGATGAAGAATCTATTGTCAGTGGGACAATTAGATGATCTTGGCTGTAAGATTCATGTGGAGAGCGGGATCATGAAAATTGTCAAAGGCGCGTTGGTAGTAATGAAAGTTGAAAAGGTTGCTTCGAACCTATATAAGCTCTTTGGGAAACCTCTGCAAAAAGGAGATGCATCTGTTGCATCAACATGTCAAGAAGAAGATTTGTCAATAATGTGGCATGGCAAATTAGGCCATGTCTGAACAAGGGTTGAAGGTTCTCTTTGACAGAAAACTACTTCCTAGGCTCAAATCGGTAAATTTACTGTTTTGCGAGCATTGTGTTACCAGTAAGCAGCATAGGTTGAAGTTTGGCAAGTCAAATGCCAGAAGTAAGTCCATTCTAGCCGTAATTCATTCTGATGTTTGGGAAGCACCGGTACTGTCCAAAGGAGGAGCAAAATACTTTGTATCCTTTATTGATGACTTCTCAAGAAGATGTTGGGTGTACCCAATAAAAGGTAAGGCAGATGTGTTTGGGACTTTTAAAGCTTTTAAAGCGCAAATGGAACTTGAATCCAAGAAGCGAATCAAGTGTTTGAGGACAGACAATGGAGGAGAATATATCAGCAATGAATTTGATGCATTTCGTCAAGAGGGCATCAAAAGGCAATTCACGGTGGCGTACACTCCTCAACAGAATGGAGTGGCAGAGCGGATGAACCTCTACTCGACAGGACTAAAGCAAAGTTGAGAATTGCAAGTCTGGAGAAATCATTCTGGGCAAAAGCAGTCAAAACCGCCTGTTAAGTGATTAATCGGTCTCCATCAACAGCAATTGGGTTGAAGCAAGGACTAAAAATTTTTTTGGTTTTTTTACCATCAAAGTGCAAAGTGGGATGCAAAATAAAAAAAGCAAAAATTCGCTAAATAATTCGATAAACTTCGACAACTTCGACGAAATTCGATAAACTTCGACAAAAGTTTAGTTTTTCAATAAAAAAATGCAAAAATTTGAGCAAAAATTCGATAAAATTCGATGAAATTAGACAGAGAAGTAAAAAAGATGTTACTTCATCAATAAAAAACAAAAAAACACTAATAATTATGTATTATTTTCAACTTCATCAACCAACATAGCAATATAAATTTTAAAAAAAAATTTAACAAGTTAACAAATTATGTAGTTTATGGGATATGTTTTACCAAAAAAAAAAAAAAAGAAGCAAAATAAATAAATAGTTAAAGTCGAAATAAGATAAAAACTTAAAAATAAATTAAAAGATTTCCTAAAGTCATATTTTTTTAGTTAACTCTTATGAAACAAGATTAATAAACAACACATTCAAATAATAAACTAATAAATTAAGTATGACAGAATTCAAACTAGTAAAGTATATGGTCGAGAAGCAAGTCACCACAAAATTAAATATCAAAATAAAGAAAACAAATTAAGACCAAAAGCCGTCATTCAAATTCATCAATTCACTTAACAAGATTGATTTTGTTAGGTTGCTTATTGATATTTTTATGTATTAAAAATGTCTATTTATATTAGTTTTTAGCTTATACTACAATAAATTTAGATATTTAAGCATATATGCAAAAATTCTCTAAACTTTTCTAATTTAGCAATTTTTACAAAAATTCTCCATGTCGAATTAAACTTCTCCGAATTAATTCTGATTTTTGAAGGTCGAAGTTTAGGGCGAAATCGAAGTTTCGTACCTTGGGTTGAAGACACCAATGAAAATGTGGACTGGTAAACCAACTGATTATTCTACTTTGCACATTTTTGGATGTCCTGCATATGTTATGTTTAATGCCAAAGAAAGAACAAAGCTGGATCCAAAATTCAGGAAATGCATATTCTTGGGGTATGCTGACGGAGTCAAGGGGTATCGCCTGTGGGACCCCACTGCCCACAAGGTCACTGTCAGTAGGGACGTAATCTTTGCGGAAGAAGAGATGCAAAAAGAAAATGCTAACACTTCAAAGGAGAATGCAGGGAGTACTACAATTCAGGTAGAAACTCGACCTGAACCAGGAGATTCTTCTAAAGCAGTCCCAGAGCACGAGGGACAAGTACTAGAGGAATCTGAGGCACCGATGCTTCGTCGTTCAACACGAGTAAGAGAGGCACCGTTGTGGCACTCGAAGTATGATATGTCGAGCAATATTGCATACTGTCTTCTAACAGAGGATGGAGAGCCATCAACTTTCCATGAGGCTACAAATAGTCAAGATGCAGCTCTCTGGATGATAGCAATGCAAGAAGAAACTGAAGCTCTACATAATAACAAAACATGGTAACTTGTACCACTACCACATGGAAGAAAAGCCATCTGAAACAAATGGGTTTACAAGATTAAGCGTGATGGCAATGATCAAGTGGAGCGGTTTCGTGCAAGACTGGTAGTCAAGGATATGCTCAGAAAGAAGCTATTGACTTTACTGAGATATTTTCTCCAGTTGTTCGACTGACTACAGTCAGAATAGTTTTGGCTATGTGTGTTGCATTTGATCTGCATCTAGAATAATTAGATGTGAAAACTGCGTTTCTTCATGGAGAATTAGAAGAAGAAATTTACATGCTCCACCCAGAGGGTTTTGCAAAAAAGGGAAAAGAAAACTTGGTCTGCAGGTTGACCAAATCTCTATACGGTCTGAAGCAGGCACCAAGATGTTGATACAAGAGATTTGATTCCTTCATGATAAGCCTTGCATACAACAGACTCAGTTCAGACCATTGTACATACTACAAGAGGTTTGAAGGTAATGATTACATCATATTATTGTTGTATGTTGACGACATGTTGGTAGCAGGCACCAACAAAGATCGAGTCACAGAATTGAAGGCACAGATGGCTAGGGAGTTTGATATGAAGGATTTATGACCAGCAAATAAGATTTTAGGGTGGCAAATTCACCGAGACACAAAAGCCAAAAAGATATGGCTTTCTCAAAAGAATTATCTAAGAAAAGTCTTGCAGCGCTTCAACATGCAAGATTGTAAGCCAATCTCGACCCCAATTCCCCAATTCCTATTAATTATAAATTATCCTCAAGTATGTTTCCTAGCAGTGAAGCAGAGAGGATCGAGATGTCTCGAGTACCATATGCATCAGCAGTGGGAAGCCAAATGTTTGCGATGATATGAACAAAACCGGACATTGCACAAGCGATGGGAGCTGTCAGTCGGTTCATGGAAAACCCTAGTAAAGAGCATTGGAATACAGTTAAAAGAGTCCTGAGATACATCAAGGGGACCTTGGATGTTGCATTATGTTATGGAGGATCGGAGTTTATTGTCAGGGGATATGTTGATTCAGATTTTGTAGGTGATCCTGATAAAAGAAAATCCACCACAGGCTATGTGTTCACACTTGCAGTAGGAGTTGTAAGTTGGGTTTCAAAACTGCAAACAGTTGTGGCTTTATCTACAACAGAAGCAGAATACATGGCAGCTACACAAGCTTGCAAAGAGGCAATTTGGATAAGGAGACTATTGGGGGAGCTCAGGCACAATCAAGAAATAATTCCCTTGTATTGTGACAGTCAGAGTGCCTTGCACATTGCAAGGAATCCAGTGTTTCATTCCAGAACGAAGCACATAGGGGTACAATATCACTTTGTTAGAGAAGTGGTAGAAGAAGGAAGTGTGGATATGCAAAAAATACACACCAAGGAGAACCTAGCAGATGTTTTAACCAAACCAATCAACATTGACAAGTTCGAGTGGTGTAGATCCTCAAATGGCCTAGCAAATACGTAAGCGGCATAAAGTTGGGAAGATCAGAAAGAATCAAAATCATCGCAATGTTTTTAAGTGGGAGAATGAAAGAGTTAAAAACATAGTGGGATGTTTGGCGCCACATGTTTGAAGAAAAGAAAAGGGAGAAAAGGAGGAGCACTGAAAGTCCCCGAAACGCGTTTTCTTTCAGTTGAATAAAATAATGAACATATTATTTTATTCATAACGCGTTTGGTGCATTACGCATAAGGTGCATTTGCGGAATAAAATAATGATTATATTGTTTTATTTATAACGCGTTCGGTGCATACACGTTAGGTGCGGAATAAAATAATAATTATATTATTTTACTCCTTTCAACGCGTTTTTTCTTTCTCTATAAATAAAGAATTTGATTTCAGTTCAAATCATTTCAGTCCTCAGTTTTCTATTCTTCTTCTTTCTGGTGCTTTTCTAATTCAAGAGAGAGAGAGTCTTATTATGTCTCTCCTTGAGTATAGAAAGAGGATTATAAGATATTTTCTTGCAGAGTGATTCTTCTGTTTGTCCGTAGATGTTTCCCTCAAATTGAGGGTTTTACCACGTAAAATCTTTTTGTCTCCTATTTTTCTCCAGTTTTCTCATTCTGTCCTTTAGTTGCATAGTTTTGCACACGCCATCAATCACAACGATGAAGATCATCCACTCATTCTAATTCAAATTTCAAAAAGGAATTAATATAATATAAACCCATTATTTCAACAACAACAAAAAAAGCAAGAAAATCTCTCCCGATCATATCTAAACCACTAGATTCCTTCAAGGGCAACTAATCCTTCAACAAAACCCAAACTCACCGTTCTTGAACAAAATATTCCATTTCATATTTTATACTCTAATGTCAATTATGTTAATCAAAGTAGTAGTCTTACAAGCTATAAAAGATTACTACTTTTCCCTTAGGGTGTGTTTGATAGCTAAGAAAATAGAAATTTTATCGAAAAAATAGTGATTTTCTTAAGAAAATTCCATTTTCTAGAGAAAATTCCAAAAGTGATGAGAAAAGAAATTTTAAAAATTTTCTAACCCCCCCCCCTCTTTTTTCTCACCATAATTTTCTTGGGTAATTGGGTGAGAAAAAAAAAATTCTCATGAGAAAATCTCTCTACATTAAAATTTGTAATTTTGCACATACTATAAAACATTTCGCATGAAATTATAACAACTAATCAGGTTTGTTTTTTTATCTTTTTTTAGTTAAAATCGTAAACCCAAATCTTATCGCCTAATGTGATTAAAAAAATAAAAATAAAAATCTTATCCCCTAATATCACGCAACCGACTAGATATATATCATTCCCATGGATGTATATATCCTTTTTTATAGGTGATGAACATTATCAATTAATATATATTAATCTCCACCATTTTATCTTTGGTAAAAAAAAAATAATTAAAAAAATAAAATCGCCTATATGAATGGCTTATTGGTTTAAAAGATCATGATAAAGAGGAATCTAGTGGTGTGTTTATCCCAATTGGATCAGTCCCCATTTCAATTAAAACTGTTCTTTTAATTTGGCATTCTTATCTTTTTTATCAATTTATTAAAAAAACAAACTAATCCACTTGATCTCACTTGTTGAATATTAAAACGTCATCTTTTGTTTTTGCTTATGTTTTTTTTTTTAAATTGGTTTTACAGGCGTTTAGGCAAGAACAATAGAGAATAAATGATCTGCATAAATTTAGGATTATATTTTATTTTTAATTGGTTATGAATATATGGACCTTGTTTTAATATTTAGACTGATGAAATATTTATGTGTTTGAATAAAATATTATTGAATCAATATTAATGTTTTCTTTTTATTTTGTTAATCATAGATATGGTTACGTGGAGTTTGAATGTATAACAAATATCATGTGATAATTTGATATAAAAAATATCATGTGATAATAATAAAGATCATCTATTATTTTTATTTATTATATATTTTGTTTTATACAAAAAAAACAAAATTTCTCACTCATTTTCCCATGTGCAACCAAACAATGGAAAATATGTAAAAATATTTTCTCATGTTCAACCAAACAAGGAGAAAATTTTCTCAGCTACCAAACACACCCTAGTGACACAATCAATTTCCTTTTCCTACCCATTACCCAAAAAGAAAAACATAAATTAAACAAACTTCACCAATTTCTTTGAGGAATTAGGGCAGCGCTCATATTTCTTCAGCCACAAATAAACAGTTTCAGGAACACCCATTTCGCATTTCGCCCATTTCTTCGTTTCAAAAAAAAAAAAGAGGGTTTTCGCAGCTTACCTTGCCATTGGCGGAGCCGAAGCCTCCAATCTCACCACGCTCATCATCATACTGGCGAGCGTCATTCTCAGCGTCTTCCAAAGGCAACTGAACCTGCGCGAGCATCAAGTAGTTGGGCTCGTTCTCGGAAGTGTGAGTACCCAAAATCATCTTTTGCACCGAGTAATCTTTTCCAGGAGGCTCCTCGCGATCAGGAAGCCATTGAACGGTGAGAGAAGGCCATTCGAGAGCGTGGGTGATCACAAGATCGTACAAGAAGGGCGTGTTCTTCTTCCAAATCTTGTATTCCTCGTTAACCAGTCGCTCCTCGATCTCTCCTCTAAATCCTTCCTCGTCCTTCGCCATTGTTACTTACCTTCTCTCTGTTTCGTTGTCTCGCGTTTTTTCTTTCTTTCTTTTTTCTTGAACTGTATCTTTATGGGTCGAAATTTTCGCAGGGGTTCGTGAAATTTGGAGGGAAAAATGGCAAAGCAGAGAGAGAGAGAGAGAGAGAGAGAGAGAGAGAGCGCAGAGTTTTCAGTTTTGTTGATATACAAGAGGAGAGTGAAGATGCGCGCAAGACAACTTCACTTCACTTGATTTGGCAATTGGTATTTATTTATAGGAGCGTACGATACGTTAATAATTCGCTTGTGTTTTGGTGTTATCGGAAAGCAAGTAAAAAAAAAGTAGTGAGTAATTTAAAATAAATATTATTTTGACAAATACTTTTATTTTTCAACCAAAGTAAATGCATAATTTTTGTAAGAGTCCTTCTAAATATATTCATTAAAAATATTTATTTACCCGCATATTTTATAAACTTTCAATAATAGCTCTATTTGATACCGCTTTTGCAAAAAAAACATTTTTCGAAGAAGTATTTTTATAAGTTGAAAAAGCACTTTTACAAAAGGTTGTACCAAATACACTTAAAATATACCATAAGTACTTTTTTTAACTTAAAAATGATAATTATGCCCTTTTTATACTTATATATAATCAATATTAATTTAGTTAATTTATATTTTAGATAATATAATATAAATATCTTATAATAAATGTTATCTTAAGAAATCTCATAAAGATTATTTTGATGATTGCAAACTACTTCATCTTGTGAACTAAGGAATTTGTTAAATATTTCAATTAAGAATTGAAGATTAAATGTCTCGAGGTGATTCATTCAATTGAGAAGAAATCAAGCTAAGCTCAAATGAAGATACGATCAATCAAGACAAGTCACGGAAGTATTATGGTTAATTAGTTAGTCTAGAATTGTATAATCTTTATTCATCACACTTCAGCTTATTCTTGACTCAAAATGTTTTTGAATTTAACTTTAACTTTCAAAATCAATTTTTCATTCGTCGGATTCCCAAATGATTCAATCATGTTTTGAGATACTCAATTCAATTCAAAATGTTCTTGAAAGTTTCCTTTCAATGATGATTTTGATCCGAAACATTTCAATCCAATTTGATTTCAAAACAAAAGATTTTTAGAAAAATTAGTTGAATTTTTATCGGCGTCTAATAAGACGCTCATAGCGTTCAGGACACTCACGTAGTGGCCCATCACTTAAAATCAGGCGTACACTGTAAGACGCTCCTATCGTTACAGGACGCTCAAGATTTCTAAGAAATGTTGGAGCACAGTCCAGTAGGACGCTCAAGCTCAATAACGCCTTCTTAAAATTCCCTGAGCCCAACTCATTTCTCGCCTTGATTATCCTTCAGGACGCTATTGTTGCAATAGAACACTCATATCAAATTGAGCCTTCTGGGCCTAAATATTTTTCAGGACGCTGAACTTTTTCAAGACGCTATTGTTCATTGTGTCAGAACCTAACACTGTCTTTTCTGAATTTCTGAAAAAGCTATAATTTTCATCATTTCCAATTTCATGTAAACTCTTTTCGATCAGAAAACCTCAACGTTCATTTTCATGTCATTTTCATGAAAGAATCAAGTCGTTTGATTCAAAATTCAAATTACTCTCACAACCGTTTCAAATATTCAAAATTTGAATTTGGCACACAGTTGCTTATAAATATCAAATTTGAAGATAAAGTTAGAGACTTTTAAAAAATCCTTTTGGCTTTGAAAGTTAGTTTAATATTTTTATCATGTTTGAGCTGCAAATACTCCGATACTTTTAGCAAAAAAAAATTCAACTTTGGATTACCTGCGCATATTTTATACCTTTTTGAAAATCCAAATAAAGAATGAGGTTTTCATCTTTACTCATTTTTTCGTTGTTCTTAACATTTATCTTTTACTGAGAAATCGTGATTGAGTAAAGGTTCATAGGTTTTCTATTGTATACCTCTAAAGATTATTTGATATTTTGTACTTTGCTGCAACTATGTAAGTTGTTGTGTTATCCTTAGAGAAAGGATAAGTGTTAGTGGCAGACTCACACCCATTAAGTTGAGTAGGATAGGTAGACTCATACCAGTGTAAGTATTACGTGCAAACCGCAAGCGTACAGTGTCAAGGTATAATATAAAACTAATGAGATATCGGGTTGTCATCTTCTAGGATTGACACTCACACTAAAAATCGTTTCACTAACCCTAACTTTATTTAGAAAATCAAATTCGAGTGTTCAAGTAAAATTAAAAACAATAATTAAATAAACTAAACTTAAACTAGCAATGCAATGAAAATAGATAGAAAACCGAAGATAAAATAGTCTAAAGGTTCAATATCACCTCACTCTCAACTATACTTATTTATATATTTATTATTAAATTAGTTCTTTCGTTTATAAGTCGAAAATCCTAGCGTTTCTAATTCCCTATTTTGGAGCAACAATTAGAGCATATTATTGTCACATTGGTTTTATTCTTTCAATGAAAACCTAAGATGGTAATAATTCATTAAGTTCTATGGTTTCCTTTTAACGACTTCAAAGGTTCTCAATCTCCTTTTGAGTCTCACGATAGCCTAGGTTATATTTTTCTTGTTCCAACCCAAGGTACCCTCTTTTAGAGCATCTACCTCAAGGCTATAATCATCTAATCCGTGGTCAAGGGATTAAAAACATTAATCTCGAAAAAATATAAATAAACTGAAAAACTTCATTAACAATAATCAAAATAATGAAATCATGACATAGTTTCGAGTTCGGATCAATCCACACCTCTAGATAGAAGATTTAGTTCATAACTAGAAAGGTAAAAGCATGAACTAACATGATGGACATAAATCTAAAACTAGAAAAACAAAGTAAAAGGAAGGGAAAGTGTAGGAGAAATCTTCAATGTCTTCAATCTTGCTCTTCTCCTCGCTTCCAAACCCTATCCATCTTGCCTTCGTTCTCCCCTCTATGATGCTTTGAAAACCCTAAACAATAGTCTTTATAGAGCCACAATTCCATAGGATGTCACAATAAGAGACTCCAAGTCGAACTAGGAAGTTTGCAACAAAATTTGAAGGTTTCTGATTTTGTTGCACCTCTGCTTTCTTCCTCTCCATTTTTTCTCTTGTTATCCACTCCATATCCCCCTCAGAAACCTCTCATCTTGTAGTATTTCAAGTAAGGAAGAATTAGAAACAAACTGCGTCCAATTCGGAGTTAAATTGAGAAAATTATGGTCAAAACCCCAAAGTCATGCAAAATAGAAAATCCCAGCACCGCAACGCCCAATTACGGGTTTTTGCACACTTTTTCACCACTTTTCTTGTGGACTTAGCCATTTTATAATCTCCTACGACTTGCATTCTTCATTTTCTTGCATTCCAACTTGTTGTAACTTGTTTCCATCATCCAAATCCATGTTCAACACATCTAAACACCTACAAAACAAAACAAACTCAATGAGTAACATGTTTATATGATCACATGAACTAACCTATAAAAATCCAAACCGAACTAATGCAAATATACCAAAACTTGACTTAAACTATCAAATAACTAAATTTATGATAAACTAACATAATATATGAACTAAACACCATAAAATATACCTAAAACATACTCCAAAACATATACTAAATAAATACTTATCAGTAGCTTGAGTGCTGTGAAAGTTGTCTCACACCTGTGAAGTTGAGAATGTCACACCCCGTTGGTATGCTTGGCGGGCCATACATACCGAAAATTCAACACCCACAAGATGAGGTGTGGCAATATGTCATGTATACTGAAACACAAATATCCAAGAGCCATTTTTGAAGCAAAAGATATATATTTATATATAAAAGAGGTCCTTCTAAAAGGTGTTAAATATTATATTTTCAGCGAAATACAAAATAGAAGGGCAAGAAAACAACACACTAAAAAGAAAGAAAACAAAAAGACCAAAAAAAGGATAAGGCGGACTCCATCACCTCTAGTAGGGACCTGTTGGAAGAACAAAAATATAAGTCCCTAGGTGAGAGAGGGTTGGCAGTCGCCCCCTGAACAAGTCCATCCTAACCCATCTTAGATCCATGGAAAGATTACCAATAGGGCGAGCACAAAGCTCAGTGGATCAAACATGTTAACATAGCTTATTTAAACAATAATAAATACAGAACAATAATCATCAAGCAAGTTACACCACAACAAGTACAATCAAGCATCCAGTGGTGACAACGCGACCTTATGGTCCAAAACACACAACAATCGGACAACCATAAGTTGAGTGTCACAAATAATAATGAGCAGAAACTAAGAAATCTCATGTGTTCTAGTGCTTTAAGTGAAAATAGCAAGACCCTATGGGCCAAAGCACACAGCACCTGGACAATCCCACTGCTCTCCAATGTTCCCTTTTGTATAACAGTTCATATAACATGATGTGTACATGAATTAGTAGAGCAAGGTAACATCATAGATGGATAATGCAATGTGATCATCATTGTAAAGATAAGATACGCAAACCTAGGCTTTCATCCCCACCTTTGAAAGTGCATAAGCGTTGTAACAACGTCTCTAAAACTGTAAAAGTTCGAGAAAAGCAAGAAGGAAAGAGAGAGAGAGCGGGATAATTGAACTGAGGGCCCCTTCTCTATTTATAGAAAAGAGCCCCAAGAGGGGGCGTCCCCCTCAATGGGGACGCCCCCAAAAGTGGGGATGTCCCCACTGCCCCCTACCAAGTGGATGTCCCCCTCACGGGGACACTTCCGCTGGTGTTGCATAGTATCGTGGAAACTTTTCACGTTATTCCATTGAGCAGCAACAATTGTAGTGAAAGAAAAAGGAAACAAATTCACATTTTTAGGGGTTGTTACAGTCTACTTCCATTAAAGGAATTTCGTCCTCGAAATTCAGTTAAGGTAGGGTTTTTGAATTAAAACTTAGTATTTTAGTTATTGTACTCATCAATCGTCGTCAGAAATGATGATGAAGTCGACCATATCAGCGTTGTCATCGACCCTAGAAGGTGACCTTGTGATGCGCTAGTTAGGTGGATTAAGCAGTCCTCGGATGGTGCTCTGGGCAGTGGAATCCTTAGAGTGAGCAGGTGTGGGTGAGTGGACAGAGTCAAAGGGATCTCCATCCTGGTCTGATAGATTCGAGAGAAAAAGGGGCGTGGGCACATGGTCGAGGAAAAAGAAGTCCTCGACGGGGCCAGTTGTCGGGTACACCATCCTAATCTAACAGGTGTTTGTTGTGTTTGTCGGTTTGAGGTCCCAACCTGGTCGAGACCTAGGGCTGATGCATGCCTTGGCGTGAATTATACTTAAAGGGGTTATGGATTGGAACGTTGATTTCTAAACGTGGGGAATGGGTAGTGCACGGTTTTTCTTGCGGTCTACCTCGTGCGCCAACCTCCCCTGAGCAAATAGGGAGATTGCCAGTTGGAGTGTCCTGCCTTATTTGGATTTGATACATTCTGGTGGTTTATGGGGCTCTGGAGTGAGCTATAGACAGGGGTCTAAACCCACTGGAGGCTTGCAGAGAGTGACCTCGAAGATGAGGACGACTATGAATAATAAGAGGGAGTAGGGCTCCGAGTAGGGGGAATAGGGCTTTGCTCATCCTCACTATTTTCTCTTGGCGTTGAGTCTGTTGATTGACTCGAGGAATGAGAGTTTAGGCTGTGCTCAGACGAATCTAAGTTGAATCCTATAGACTCGTCGCTATCAGACATCTGCAAAAATTTTGCAAGCATAGGGACAAAACACAAGTTAGAGACAATATAAAGATTTTAAAAAAAGATAATCACTATGCAAAATGTTGGAACACTATCTTTAAACAAACAGATAAGGATATTTTGTTTGATTTCTTGTTCCAATTCTCATGTTGCTTCTTCCACCCCATGGTGGTCCCAGAGGACTTTGACAAGAGGGATGCTCTTATTTAGTAAGTCTTGTGTTCTCCTGTTAAGGATTTGCATCAGTTGTTCTGTGTATTTGTTACCATCCTCAATATCAACTTCAAGCAAGGGGATGATATGAGAAAGACCATGGTGATACTTTCGGAGCATAGAGACGTGGAACACATCATGAACCCTAGACATGGACGAAGGTAGGGATAACTGATAGGTGAATTCGCCAAGGGTCGATAAATCTAGGGGACAGTTTTCCCTTAACACCAAATCTCCTCACGCCCTTGATTGGTTGGACCTTCAGGAGAACGAATTCTCCAACTTCAAATTCTAGAGGTTTTTTTTGCTTTTCTGCATAGCTTTTGTGTCTGCTCTGGGTGACGCAGAGCCGTTCTCTTACAAAAGTAATCTTGTCAATGGTTTCTTTGATAAGGTTTGGACCAAGCTGTGGTCGGTCAGCCATATCCAACCAACATACGGGGGATCTGCAAAGCCTACCATAAAAGGCTTTATATGGGGCCATCCTGATGCTTGTTTGGTAGCTGTTATTGTAGGACAACTCTACCAAATGCAGATATTTTGCCCACCCATTATTGAAGTCAAAGACACAACAACGTAGCATTTCTTCAACCACTTGAATTAGGCGTTTAGACTGGCC
>JAYMFD010000547.1:0-32202 GCA_035771175.1 Paratinospora sagittata
GGTCCCATGAAGTCAATGCCCCAAACATCAAAAATCTCAACTTCCAAAATATTGTTTAGGGGCATCTCATGACGGCGTGATATATTCCCTGTTCTCTGGCACCTATCACACTTGAAAGCAAATGAATGAGCATCCTTAAAGAGTGTTGGCCAATAAAATATGGATTGTAGAACCTTTGTAGCCGCTCTATCACCTCTAAAATGTCCCCCATAATTTGAAGAATGGCAATGATGAAGTATATCTGAAACTTCTTCCCTTGGTACACACCTTCTCAATATCTGATATGCACATTGCTTAAACAAAAATGGCTCATCCCAAATATAATATCGCACATCATGTAATTTTTTATTCTTTCGTTGGTATGTAAGATTCGGGGGTAGAACATCACTTGCCAAGTGATCGTGAATATTTGTTAATCGCAAGTATACTATTTATCAAGTTATAATACCGAGGTGAGTCGGGTGATTGTTCTCAGAGAAATGTAATTTTACTAAAATTAATGCCCAAAACTACTATAATATTAATATTATCTAGGTGATCAAAATGGGTGATTTTATGTGTTGGATTATAAATTGAACAAATTAAAAACTACTTAATGCAAAATTAATTCAAAATGGTTATAAATCACTAAATGAAAGTTCTAGAGGATTGAAATCACTATATTTTACTTCATGGGTTTCAAAAGAGTTTGTTATTGAATTAACTAATTCGTCAAATCATTCTCAACAATGATTATCGTCAATTAAAACCCTAAATCATGTTTTACACTTAAGTGGGTCAAAGGACCAAAATGGGCATGAAAACTCGCTCAAAAAATGAAGTCCCGCAATTCTGCGAACTGATAAGTTGAGTTTTAGATTAGTATTTTACATGTTAATTTCATAGGTTTTTAGGTGCATTTAGTTAGTTATTAGATATATTTGTATTAATTAGTTCATTTAGTGTTTTAGGTTTATTTAGATATTTTTAAGAGTTTTATAAGTTAGTTTTAGTGATTTTCATTAATAAAATACATTAGGCTATTTTAGGAAAATAATAATGATTTTTAGGTATTTTTCCTAAAGTCAATTGCATCCTTTTTATATTAATTTTGTCAATATTTTACTAGTTATACATAGTGCATATAAAATTATACATGTTAATACGCACTTGCATATAACATAAATCATTTACTTGTGTTTTATGTTTTGTTTTGTAGGTAAATGAAGAGCCAGAAAAATGGCTAAGTCCCAGAAAATCCCAAAAACTGAAGACCAGAAGAAATGTTGTGTAGGTGCTGCGGCACCCAGAACAAAATTTGAACTCTATCGGAGCGCCGCGGCGCCCATCGTGGTGCTCCGAGAGAGGTTTGCGCGAAGAAAGAAAGACATGAAGTAGCACCGCGACACTACAATTTGGTGCGAGGGAGAGGTTTTTAGGGGCTGTTTTGGTCTTTTGCATTGGAATTTATAAATTGGCTTTTTAGGGTTTTATTAGGATCTTCCATCTTATCTTAGTTCAGAGAGAGCGAAGTAGCCGTAAAGAATAGCAATAGTTAGGGTTTTGAAGGAGAGGCAAGTGAAGGATTAAAGAAGAATAAGAGTTGCAGGTTCGAGACAAGAAGAAGAAAGAGAGTCCACCTTTGATAAATGGGGTTTCTTCATTTATCTTCTAATCTTAGTTTGTGTCCATGTTTTCTTCTTTAACTCTTTCTCTTGTATCTATGGATTTGATTATGAACTAAATAGATAATCTAGACTTTTGATTTAGCTTTGTTGGATCTTGTGATTGAGCAATTGTGTATGTGTTTTTGAGCAATCTTTTGGGTTTACTTATAATTCTCCATGCTTAATGCTTTCAAATTGCTGATCACTCTTTGAATGAACTTAGATTTGGTTTCTTACACTCGAGAGAGGTGTTATCGAATTAAAGCAAGAGTTTTGTAACCTAGGG
Organism: Paratinospora sagittata; assembly: GCA_035771175.1. NCBI lineage: Eukaryota > Viridiplantae > Streptophyta > Magnoliopsida > Ranunculales > Menispermaceae > Paratinospora > Paratinospora sagittata. Next base: position 1,933 of record JAYMFD010000547.1, read on the forward strand.
TAGAGTATCGAGTCGAGAGACCTAGAAAATCCTTTGAAATCCATTAAAATGAATCATAAAACCTAAGGCATTCTTGATCTAAAGGTTTGTCACTCGAGAGAGGGAATCGGTAGATCGAGAAGAGATAGTCAAGCTATCACTCGAGAGAGGGGTTTGAATGAAGAAGGATTCAGGATTTATAAATTTCAGAAATTAATTCATTAACACAATTATTAGAGATCATGAGAGACAACATAATGAGATCTAAAACTCTAGAACTATAAATCCATTGATTTCTCTCCAATTTCAATTTATCTGTTTTGTTTTATTTGCCTTTTTGCATTTTATCATTTAATTCACTCAACTTTTATCACTTAGATAAAATCACTAATCATTGTAGAATTGGGAATTAAGATTAGTTAAATTACCTTCTCTGTGGATACGATAACCCACTCACCATGGGTATTATAACTTGATAATTCGTACGCTTGCGAACTTTATATTTACCCTATCACGAACACCAGCACCACGGTGCCCACACAATTTTTTCCAGCACTCATCTTCTGCATCTGGGCGCCGCGGCTCCCAGTCTCTGGTTTTTGTGGTGCTGATTTGTGGATTTAGCCGATTTTTCCACTTTTTTGCACACTTCTTGCACATGTTCTTGACTTCTTTTGAACACCATTTGAACCTTGTTTCAACCCACTTTTGTGCTCTTTATTTACCTACAAAACAAAGTGTAAACAAATGTAAATTCTATGCAATTAATCAAAGTCTTAACTAAAGTGAAATGTACTCAAAACATATGACTTTTATGATATTAACATGTATCAAAAAGTCATTTATTCATGATAAAAACCTATAAAAACCTAAGATAAAAACCTAAATTCATCTAAAACAACTAAGTATATTAATCATGTAAAAATACCTAAAAACTAACTAAATGAACCTAAAAGTCTATCAAATTATCATGCAAACTAACTACTAAAACTCAACTTATCAAAATCCTCCAAACTTAGACTTTGATCGTCCTGAGCAAAGAGAAAAATGATGGTTGATGAAACAAACTTCTCATATATTCCAAAATGAACAAAGATTTAACTTGCAAAAATGGGTTCTCATGATCTCAAAGACAACATACATTCCACATAACACAACTCAGGGAAAACTTCGAAAGTTTAAACTTGTCTAAAATTTCAATCTGCAAAGCAATGCATTTCTCTTCTATCCTCATTGACAAACAAGTACAAGAAATCATTCACATGACCACTCATAAATTATATAGACCAATGCAAGCAAGATAAAAATATAATCTCAACAAAACAAAACATGAACTTCATATGCTTGCTTTTCACACTTCTCTCCACTAATGTAGGACTCACACCAATTAAGATCAATAGGACTTTGTTAGTTCGTAATGTAAGGCTAAGGTTTAGGGTTTGATAACATGGATAAAATAAAGCTTAATACACCTAAAACATCTTTTATATGCAACACCTTTAAACATCTCATGCCTTACAAAATGAATCATTACATCACCCTTTACATTCCTCCAAACTTATTCAATTCACTCATTGATGAAGAACTGTACTTTTTTTTTCATTATTTTTCTTCTTCATCTTTCTTTTTCTTCTTTTTCACATATTTTTAACCAATTTGAATCTTTTCTCATCACCTTCACATACATTCTCATTTCATAGCACATTTACACATAAATTCCCTTGAAAACAACCCAACCCAATTATAATTCATCTAATTCAAAGAGTTAAGGGTGTAAGGGTGAAAAATAGGGGAATATCAATCAAAGGCCTTGGCTAATCATTTTAGGTCACAAAGAACAATATATAGGGCTCAAAATAGGGTAACTAGGGGTAATACACAACTAGATGGGTTTTGTATCTCTAATTGTCCAAAAATGGCCTAAATCATATCACTCATGGTGTGATTCCTAGGATTTTGCCTTAAGAAGAGATCAAGCAAGTTCTAGAGTTCAGTTGACAAGTGAGATTCAATGAAGCTTAACTTGAAAAATCTCAATTTAAATAGGAAGTGGAACTCATGATCATATTTTATACTCAGAAGTCAACAAAAATTTCCAATAAACATGGCAAAGTGAATCAAGCACATAGACTTAAGAGTACTTTTTAATTTTCCACAGATCATGTTCAAAACCAAGTGCTAATCTTTTCATATATCATACATACAAGATCAAATCACATCAAGTTCATAAGGGAATATGAATTTATTCATGATCAAAACTCAAAAATTTAAAATTTCACAAAAAATGCGCTCAACTTTTTCACTAAGACATAAAATTTAAACTCTCACCCAAACTTTAACTAAGCATTGTCCTCAATGCAAAACTACTATAAAGCAAGATAAAGAGATAAAGGATAACGAAACTCCCCTAAACCACATGGTAGAGGCTTCCACAATGATTCTACTTCTATTGTTGTTGATGAGGACTTCCAAATTGGAATGAGTACATGGGGAATTACATAAAGATATGTCATTAGTGAAAAGTAAAAACTCAACTTCTATACTATAATGACTAGAAATAAACCAAAGCATAGACAAAACCGGTGGGGTTGCCTACGAACAAGCGCTTGTTTATGGTCATTAGAAAGACTTTCTCTTCTTTCTTCACTTTGGTTCGCGAATGAATAACACGTCCTCGCTTCGGATGTCTTGACCATAATAGTGCTTTACTCTTTGGCAATTAACCTGAAATTTGCTTCCATCCTTATGGCACTGCAACTCCACCACTCCATAAGGAAAGACGTTGACAACTTGAAATTAGGCCGACCATCTTGATTTAAGCTTCCTGGGAAACAATTTCAACCGGGAGTTGTACAAAAGTACTTGTTGGCCCGGTAGGAATTCTTTCTTCAAAATCATCTTATCATGCCATGACTTAGTCTTCTCCTTGTTGATTTTTGCATTCTCATAGGCTTCATTTCTAAATTCCTCCATTTCATTCAATTGGAGTAATCTTTGAGTACCCAAAGCCTTCAAGTCCAAGTTCAACTTCTTCACTGCCCAAAATGCTCTATGTTCAAGTTCAACGGGAAGATGGCATGGCTTTCTAAACACCAAATGGTTGGGGGACATCCCAATAAGAGTTTTGTAGGTTGTACGATACACCCACAATACATCATCTAACTTAGTGGCCCAATCCTTCCTATTGATGTTTACTATCTTTTCCAGAATTTGCTTCACCTCCCTATTCAAGATTTCTGCTTGGCCATTTGACTGTGGATGGTAGGGGAGGACAATTTTTTGCTTGACTCCATACTTGGTAAGGAGTGAATTGAATAACTTATTGCAGAAATGTGACCCTTCATCACTAATGTTTGCTCTAGGGGTACCAAATCTAGTGAATATGTTCTTCTGAAAAAACTTGAGTATCACCCTTACATCATTAGTTTTTGTAGCTATGGCTTCCACCCACTTTGACACGTAGTCCACTGCTAACAAAATATAGGTCTTGCCAAAAGAAGATGGAAATGGTCCCATGAAATTGATACCTCACACATCAAACAACTCGACTTCCATGATAAGAGTTATGGGAAGTTCCTGTCGCCTAGAGATGTTTCCAAGCCTCTGGCACCTATCACAAGTCTTGACAAAGGTGTAGTAGTCCCAAAATATAGTAGGCCAGTAGAATCTGCTTTGTAGCACCTTGAATGTCATTCGGGTAGCCCCGAAATGACCACCATATGGTGATAAATGGCACTCATAACTTATAACTTGAATCTCTATCTCTGGAATGCATCTCCTTACAACTTGATCACTACACTGCTTGAACAATAAGGGATCATCCCACATGCAGAACTTCACGTCATGCAAGAACTTTTTTTTCTTGGCATAAGACAAATCTGGAGGTAACACTCCATTAAATTTGTAATTGACAAAATCTGCAAACCATGGAAGATTGTCCTTCACTCCATAGAGTTGTTGAACCGGGAAGAGTTCATGAATTGGACATTCATCTTCTTTTTCATCATGTTGCAGCCTTAATAAGTGATCTGCAACCACATTTTCACACCCCTTCTTATTCTTGATCTCAAGATCAAACTCTTGGAGTACTAATATCCATCTAATCAATCTAGGCTTGGCATCTTTCTTGGCAAACAAGTACCGTATGGTCGCATGGTCAGTATAAACAATCAACTTCGAGCCAACTATGTAGGACCGAAAATTGTCACAAGCAAACCCAACTGCAAGTAGTTCCTTTTTCATTGTTGTGTAGTTTTGTTAGGCATCATAAAAAATATGGCTTGCATAGTAGATTGGCCGAAAAAACTTATCTCTTCTTTGGCCTAGCATCGCCCCAACGGCATAGTCGCTCGCATCGCACATGATCTCAAAGGGTTCTTCCCAATTAGGTACCACCATGATAGGAGCTGAAATAAGGGCTTGCTTGAGATGATCAAACACTTTCACACATTCTGCACTAAATACAAAGGGTGCATCCTTCTCAAGTAGGTTTCATAAGGGCTTGGTTATCTTAGAGAAGTCCTTGATAAACCTTCAGTAAAAACCCACATGACCTAAGAAGCTTCTAATGCTTTTGACATTGATTAGGTGAGTGAGTTTCTCATTGGCCACAACCTTGGCTCTATCAACTTCTAACCCCTATGAAGACACTTTGTGGCCAAGTACAATCCCTTCTTGGACCATAAAATGGCATTTCTCCCAGTTAAGTACCAAATTTTTATCTTCACATCTTTTTAACACTAAGGCCAGATTCTTCAAACAATGATCAAATGAAGAGCCAAAGACTGAAAAGTCGTCCATAAACACCTCCATAATATCCTCCACCATGTCAACAAAAATTGCCATCATACACCTCTGAAAGGTTGCTGGAGCATTACACAAACCAAATGGCATCCTTCTGAATGCAAATGTACCATAAGGACACGTGAAGGTTGTCTTTTCTTGATCTTCTGGAGCTATGATAATCTAATTGTAGCCTGAATACCCATCAAGAAAATAGTAGTACTGGAACCCTGCAAGTTTGTCTAACATTTGATCAATGAAAGGAAGGGAAAAATGATCATTCCTTGTAGGCTTGTTCAATTTTCTGTAGTCAATACAGACTCTCCACCGAGTTACAGTCCTTGTAGAGATTAGCTCATCACTCTCATTTTTTACTACTTTGATGCCACCCTTCTTTCGTACAACCTGAATTGGGCTCACCCATGACCTGTCAAAGATGGCATAGATGATTCCTACCTTAAGCCATTTGAAGGTTTCTTCCTTCACAACTTCCTTCATGGTTGGGTTTAGTCTTCTTTGGTGCTCCACTGTAGGCTTGTACAACTCTTCCATCAGAATCTTGTGCATGCAAATGGTCGGACTAATACCCTTGATATCAACAATGGACCATCCAATGGCAGACTTGTGCTCTCTCAAGGTTCTCAACAACTTTTCTTCTTGCATCTTGGATAAAGATGATGAAATGATCACTGAAAGTGTAGACTCGGCCCCCAAAAATGCATATCTTAGATGATCTGGCAGTGGCTTCAATTATGGTGTTGGAACACTCAACTCTTTTGAAGAAGCTACATCTTCAATCTTCTCAATCTTCACTTGGGCATATTCTGTAATGGATGCCTCAAGAGAATTCAGATAGTGATTGTCCTCATCATTTACTACCACATTCTCAGAGATTGAATGGACAAGGCACATTTCTAAGGGATCCACTGGACTCAACTCCATTTCTATCTCGCGGATGCAACTCCCCACAATGTCAACTTTATGACAAGAATTCTTCTCTTCTGGGAACTTCAGGGTCTTATAGATGTTAAACATGACTTCCTCATCGTTGAGCCTAAGTGCGAGCTCTCCTTTGTGGACATCTATCAAAGCACGACTCGTAGCAAGGAATGGTCTTCCCAAGATAAGAGGTATCTCATTGTCCTCTTCCATGTCTAGCACCACAAAGTCCACAAGAAAAATGAACTTATCTACCTTGACTAGCACATCTTCTGTGATCCTTTTTGGATATGTGATTGACCTATCTGCCAGTTGAAGGGATATAGTAGTTGGTTTCACTTCTCCAAGTCCAAGCTTCCTGGAAACAGACAAGGGCATCAAATAAATGCTAACACCCAAATCACATAATACTTTATCAAATGAAGAAGTACCAATAACACAAGGGATAGTAAAACTCCCTGGATCTTTGAGCTTCTGAGGTAACTTTTTCTGTAGAATGACACTGCACTCCTCAGTGAGCTTGACAGTTTCAAACTCCTCCAGCTTTCTCTTTTTAGACATCACATCCTTCATGAACTTCGCATAGTTGGGCATCTCCTCCAAAACATCTGCAAAGGAATATTGATGTGAATCTTTTTAAAAATATCCAAAAATTTTGCAAACTGCTCATTTAACTTTTTCTTTGCAAAATGTTGAGGATACGGAATGGGTCTTAAGAATAGGCGGATTGCCCGAAAATGTGATATGATCCGGTACATAGTCATCTTTTTTCGCCTCTTTTCCCTTCTCATTGGCAACTCCTTTGCCTTTCTGTATACTTTCCTTTTCAACTTCCTCTTGAATATCTTCTTGAGCATGTGAAGATGAGATGGACTAGATGATGAAGAAGTGGTAGGCTTTACATTGCTTGGTAAGGGATCACTTTCTACTTCTTTTCCACTCCTCAGTTTGATAGCCTTGCACTGCTCCTTTTGGTTTACCTCTGTGTTGCTTGGGAAGGAGCTTCTTTGTTGGCCATTGATTGAAGATGCAATCTGCCCAATTTGTACTTCCAAGTTCTTGATTAAAGCAGACATGTTGCCCATATGAGTCTCAATGTTGTTAACCCTAGACTTAGTCTTCTCAAACTTGTTGGATGTCTCTCCAATGAACTTGGCCAAAATGTCTTCAAGAAAAGACTTCTTCTCTGGTACTTGTGAATTGAACCCTGGTGGTTGCAACACATTTTTATTGTTGAAGTAAGAAAAAATTTCATGATTCCTAACTCCCGGATTGTACTGATTTGGAACTTGAGTGCTACCTTGGTTCCCTCGTACAATTCTTTGTTCACATACTGTACTTGTTCTTCCTGTCCACCAAAACCTTGAGGAGCTGAACTTGCTGCTGTAATGGATGCAATGGAGGATGAATGACTTCCTTGTAGAGTGGAGACCTTGTCAGATAAAGCTACCATATGATGCAACATACTAGCCATCTGTGCAGACAATGAGGTCATTTGATCAACCTCATGTAAACCAGCCACTTTCTTGATTGGTGCTCTCTCACTTGCATGATCATATGTATTGGAAGCCAACTCTTTAATTAAAATCAAGGCTTCATTTGTCGTCTTCCCCAATAGTGTACCTCTTGCTGCAGCATCAACTAATGACCTTGTAGATAAGGTCATGGCAATGTAAAACATCTGAATCTACAACTACCCTAGGTACCCATGTTGAGGACATGGACTCAGTAAGTCTGTAAACCTTTCCCACGCCTCATATAAGGATTCAGACTCCAATTGTCTGAATTGAATGATCTCTGCTCTCAATTGTGATATCCTTGCAGGTGTGAAGAATTTCTGAAGAAACTTTTGGAGTATCGCTTCCCATGTAGTAATGCTCCCATGTAATAGATATTGGAGCCATGATCTTGCTTTGTCCCTTAATGAAAACGGGAACATTCTCAGTCTTATTTACTCTTTTGGGACCCCGTTTATCTTCACTGTGCCACACATCTCCAAGAAAGTGTTGATGTGGACTATTGGATCATCTTGAGGTACTCCACCAAACGAGTGTTGTTGTACCATTGTGATCAAGGAAGGCTTCAACTCAAATTTGTTAGCATTAATTGGCAGTCTTGCAATCCCAGAGTAGTTATTGTTAACCACTAGCATGAAGTAATCCCTCAAAGGCAACTGTTTGTTCCCTTCAGCCATGGTTTCTTCTTGTGCTACTCCTATTCTATCTCTTCTCAGTCTACCAAAGGTCCTCTCAATCTAAGGATCAAGGGGTACAATTTCAGCACTTCTCACCTTTCGCATGAACCAGTAAAATCTATCAAGAAAAAGAGAAAAACAAATTCAGAAAAATAACAAACAAAGAAAAATACCTAAATTAAGATCAAAATCAATTTGTAATGGTATGAAGAAAAGTAAAATTGACACTATTCCCCGGCAACGACCCCAAAAAACTTGATCGTGAATATTTGTTAATCCCAAGTATACGATTTATCAAGTTATAATACCAAGGTGAGTCGGGTTATCGTCCTCAGGAAAAAATAATTTTACTAAAATTAATGCCCAAAACTACTGTGATATTTATATTATCTAGGTGATCAAAATGGGTGATTTTATGTGCTGGATTATAAATTGAACAAATTAAAAACTACTTAATGCAAAATTAATTGAAAATGGTTGTAAATCACTAAATGAAAGTTCTAGAGGATTGAAATCACTATATTTTGCTTCATGGGTTTCAAAAGAGTTCGTTATTGAATTAACTGTTGAATTTATAAATCATGAATCCTAACCCAATCAAATACCTTTCTCAAGTGTCAATTTGAAAATCTATACTTAACCTATTAATTCCCTTTCTCGAGTGTAAACTAACAAATCAAGCATGCCTTAAGATTTGTGATTCATGTTATCTTATTTCAAAGGATTTAGTAGGTCTCTCGACTCAATACTACTAACCGAGGTCACAAATTCCCATATCTGATTTGATAACACCTCTCTCGAGTGTAATAAATCAAATCTAACTTCATTCAATTAGTGGCCAGCAAATTGAAGGCATTAAGCATATGAAATTGCAAATAAATTCATAAATCAGTTCAATAACAGATACATGAATATTAACCCATGAAATCAAATATAGATCATTCAAACTTCTAGATTAATAGTTTAGCTCATATTTAGGTTCATGGATACAAGATGAAAAAGAAAAAACAATGAATGAAAACATTTCAAGACACAAGAAACAAAAATGAAAGGTTAGAATTCCCTTTCGATCGTGGATTTGGTCTTCTTTTTCTCCTTGGTTCCTTCAAGCATCCAATCCAAAACGTTTTCTCCTCTGGCTTTCTTGCCTCCTTTTTCACATCCTAAACCTCATTCTCTACCTTGATTATCGTCAATTAAAACCCTAAATCGAGTTTTTCACTTAAGTGGGTCAAAAGACCAAAATGGGCATGAAAACTCGCTCAAAAAACGAAGTCCCGCAATTTTGCGAACTGATAAGTTGAGTTTTAGATTAGTATTTTACATGTTAATTTCATAGGTTTTTAGGTGCATTTAGTTAGTTTTTAGATATATTTGTATTAATTAGTTCATTTAGTGTTTTAGGTTTATTGAGATATTTTTAAGAGTTTTATAAGTTAGTCTTAGTGATTTTCATTAATAAAATACATTAGGCTATTTTAGGAAAATAATAATGACTTTTAGGTATTTTTCCTAAAGTCAATTGCATCCTTTTTATATTAATTTTGTCAATATTTTACGAGCTATGCATAGTGCATATAGAATTATACATGTTAATACACACTTGCATATAACATAAATCATTTACTTGTGTTTTATGTTTTGTTTTGTAGGTAAATGAAGAGCCAGAAAAATGGCTAAGTCCCAGAAAATCCCAAAAACTGAAGACCAGAAGAAATGTTGTGTGGGTGCTGCGGTGCCCAGAACAAAATTTGAACTCTATCGGAGCGCCGCGGCACCCATCGTGGTGCTCCGAGAGAGGTTTGCGCGAAGAAAGAAAGACATGAAGTAGCACCGTGACACTACAATTTGGTGCGAGAGAGAGGTTTTTAGGGGCTGTTGGTCTTTTGCATTGGGATTTATAAATTGTCTTTTTAGGGTTTTAATAGGATCTTCCATCTTATCTTAGTTCAGAGAGAGTGAAGTAGCCGTAGAGAATAGCAATAGTTAGGGTTTTGAAGGAGAGGCAAGTGAAGGATTAAAGAAGAAGAAGAGTTGCAGGTTCGAGACAAGAAGAAGAAAGAGAGTCCACCATTGATAAATGTGGTTTCTTCGTTTATCTTCTAATCTTAGTTTGTGTCCATGTTTTCTTCTTGAACTCTTTCTCTTGTATCTATGGATTTGATTATGAACTAAATAGATAATCTAGACTTTTGATTTAGCTTTGTTGGATCTTGTGATTGAGCCATTGTGTATGTGTTTTTGAGCAATCTTTTGGGTTTACTTATAATTCTCCATGCTTAATGCTTTCAAATTGCTGATCACTCTTTGAATGAACTTAGATTTGGTTTCTTACACTCGAGAGAGGTGTTATCGAATTAAAGCAAGAGTTTTGTAACCTAGGGTAGAGTATCGAGTCGAGAGACCTAGAAAATCCTTTGAAATCCATTAAAATGAATCATAAAACCTAAGGCATTCTTGATCTAAAGGTTTGTCACTCGAGAGAGGGAATCGGTAGATCGAGAAGAGATAGTCAAGCTATCACTCGAGAGAGGGGTTTGAATGAAGAACGATTCAGGATTTATAAATTTCAGAAATTAATTCATTAACACAATTATTAGAGATCATGAGAGACAACATAATGAGATCTAAAACTCTAGAACTATAAATCCATTGATTTCTCTCCAATTTCAATTTATCTGTTTTGTTTTATTTGCCTTTTTGCATTTTATCATTTAATTCACTCAACTTTTATCACTTAGATAAAATCACTAATCATTGTAGAATTGGGAATTAAGATTAGTAAAATTACCTTCTCTGTGGATACGATAACCCACTCACCATGGGTATTATAACTTGATAATTCGTACGCTTGCGAACTTTATATTTACCCTATCACGAACACCAGCGCCACGGTGCCCACACAATTTTTTCCAGCACTCATCTTCTGCATCTGGGCGCCGCGGCTCCCAGTCTCTGGTTTTTGTGGTGCTGATTTGTGGATTTAGCCGATTTTTCCACTTTTTTGCACACTTCTTGCACATGTTCTTGACTTCTTTTGAACACCATTTGAACCTTGTTTCAACCCACTTTTGTGCTCTTTATTTACCTACAAAACAAAGTGTAAACAAATGTAAATTCTATGCAATTAATCAAAGTCTTAACTAAAGTGAAATGTACTCAAAACATATGACTTCTATGATATTAACATGTATCAAAAAGTCGTTTATTCATGATAAAAACCTAAGTGCATCTAAAACAACTAAGTATATTAATCATGTTAAAACACCTAAAAACTAACTAAATGAACCAAAAAGTCTATCAAATTATCGTGCAAACTAACTACTAAAACTCAACTTATCACCAAGTAATTAACATAATCTGCATATCCTGGCACACTACGTTGTTGAAGAGCAAAAATTTGCTCATCGGGAAATGATTCATTAATCAAGGACATCCCTCCATCTTGGTCACCGTTTTCTAATCTAGACAAATGATGGGCAACTTGATTTTCTAATCCCTTTTTATCACGGATTTCTAAGTCAAATTCTTGCAACAAGTGTACCCATCGAATTAACCTTGGCTTGGCATCCTTTTTCGCAATTAAGTACTTGATGGTTGAGTGGTCTGTGTACACCATCACTTTGGTGCCAATGAGGTAGGAGTGAAACTTATCAAAAGCAAATACCACTGCTAATAATTCTTTTTCAGTAGTGGTATAATTCAATTGAGCATCATTCAAGGTCTTGCTAGCATAATAAATGGTGTAAAAAATCTTTTCCTTGCGTTGACCCAAAACTGCTCCAAGTGCAAAATCACATGCATCACACATGAGTTCAAAAGGAAGTTCCCAATCTGGTGCCACTAAAATTGGTGTTGATATAAGTCTTTACTGTAAAATCTTATAAGCTTCATGACAAGCATCATCAAAGTCAAACACCACATCTTTTTCTAGCAAATTGCAAAGGGGCTTAGAAATTTTGGAGAAGTCCTTAATGAATCTTCTATAGAAACCCACATGTCCAAGGAAACTTTGAATCCCTTTTACTGAATTTGGAGGAGGAAGCTTTTCAATTGTAGCTATTTTGGCCCGATCAACTTCAATTCCATTGGCAGAGACTTAGTGACCTAGGACAATACCCTCTTGGACCATAAAGTAACACTTATCCCAATTCAACACTAGATTGGTTTCCACACATCTTCGAAGTACTTTGGCCAGATTTTGAAGACATGAATCAAAGGAATCACCAAAAAATCATCCATGAACACTTCAATAAACTGCTCCACCTATCTGAAAAGATAGCCATCATACACCTCTGAAAAATAGTTGTAGCATTGCACAATCCAAAAGGCATCCTCCTAAAAGTAAACATTCCGTAGGGGCACGTGAAAGTTGTCTTGTCTTGATCTTCAGAGGGAATAAAAATTTGACTGTACCCAGAGTACCCATCCAAAAAACAATAAAAGGAATGCCCAGCCAATCTGTCAAGCATCTTATCAATAAATAGAAGAGGGAAGTGATCTTTTCTAGTGGCTTTATTAAGCTTCCTATAATCCATGCACACTTGCCATCCAGTCACTATTCTAGTAGGAATTAGCTCATTATTTTCATTAGTTACCACTGTCATACCTCTTTTCTTTGGAACACACAGAACTGGACTAACCCATGAGCTATTCAAGATTGGGTAGATGATCCTTGCGTCCCACCACTTAATAATCTCCTTTTTCACCACTTCTTTCATAATCGGATTTAAATGATGTTGATGCTCAATAGTAGGTTTGAATTCATCTTCCAATAAAATCTTGTGCAAGCAAATAGAAGGACTAATCCCTTTTATGTCAGCTATAGACCACCCCAAAGCTAGTTTGTATTCTCTCAACAATCTAAGTAGCTTATTTTCTTGGTCATCATCAAGTGAAGCTACAATAATTATAGGCAAGGTAGACGCCTCACCTAAATAAGCATATCTAAGGTGGTTGGGAAGTGGTTTGAAGTTCAGTGAATGTGGTTCTTCAATAGATGACTTTGCTCCAGAATTTATGTGAGATGAGAGTTCTAACTGTTCAAACTGCTTGGATCTATAAAATCGAGGAGTGGCATCAAGCATTTCCACATATTCACGAGGGTCAGACCTCTGCATAGCCAAGGTGTTAATAAGTGAATCTTCAAGAGGATCTATAGTCACACACTCCTTAAAGGTTTTATCAATAATGGCATCAACCACATCAACTATGTGGCATTCATCAGATTCCTTAGGAAACTTCATAGCCTTGAAAATATTGAAGGTAACTTCCTGATCTTGAACTCTCATAGTCAACTCTCCCTTCTGCACATCTATAAGAGTCCTCTTAGTAGCTAAAAATGGCCTTCTTGATATAATTGAAATCTCTCTATCCTCTTCCATGTCTAGAACAATGAAATCAGCTGGGAAGATAATTTTGTCAACCTTGACCAAGACATCTTCTATCACACCCCATGGATAAGTAAGTGACCTATCTGCAAGTTGCAAGGCCACAGTAGTGGGCTTTGCCTCCCCAAAACCCAGCTTCTGATATATAGACAACGACATCAAGTTAATGCTGTCCCCATATCCCACAAAGCTTTCCCAAAGACATGACTGCCTATGGTACATTGAATAGTGAAGCTCCCAGGATCCTTTAGCTTTGGTGGTAGTTTCTTCTGGAGGATGACACTACACTCTTCTGTTAAAGCCACTGTCTCAAATTCCCCTAACTCAGCATCAGCTCCAATGCACAAGCAAATGGGATATTAATATGGAGTTTTTTGAACACCTCTAAAAATTTGAAAAATTGCTTATCCAACGTTTGTTTTTGTAAATGCTGAGGAAAAGGTGCTGGGGGTTTGTAAGGTGGTGTACTCTGCTGAATATTTTGTTGTCCCTCTTCTTCTGTTACTGGTTCTTTTCCTTTGTTCACTGAAGTAGGCTCAACTGAGTCATTAGGCTTATGGATCACCTCTGGTAACTCCTTACTACTCCTCAAAGTTACAGCTTGGCATTGCTCTTTAGTATCTCCTCTTGGATTAATTTCAGTGTCACTAGGCAATCTCCCTTGAGGCCTATTGTTAATGTTATTGGCTAGTTGGCCAACTTGCATCTTTAAATTCCGAGTTGAGGCAGATTGACTTTGAAACTGAATTCTTGTCTCAATCATAAATTTATTAGTATTGAGTGCCAACTGCTGCATTATTTCTTCCAGTGATGACTTATTCTTTTGGGATTGAGCTTGAGGAGGTATAACCGGTGGAAGCATAGGCCTTCCAGCTGAAGATTGGCCTTGGTTATTACTCCATGACAGATTAGGGTGATTCCTCCATCCCGGATTGAAGTAGGTTTGTTGATTCTGCTGCTTGTTGTAATTGCTCACATACTGCATTGATTCAGTGTTAAGAGAACACTGATTACTAGAATGATTACTCCCACACAGATCACAAGTTACTGGAGGGTTGTGAACAACATTAACCCCTAATGTATCAAACTTCTTCGAAAGAGTCGCAAGTTGAGCCGATAATGCAGTGAGTGCATCAACTTCATATACACCAACAACTTTCCTTGGAAAATTTTGTTCTGCGGGCCATTCATAATTATTGGAAGCCATGTCTTCAAGCAAAGTGAATTCTTCATCAATAGTTTTGTCCATAATAGCTCCACCCGCTGCAACATCAATGGTTGTCCTCAAAGGTGCCAATAAACCATTGTAAAAAGTTTGCACTTGCAACCACCTCAGTATCCCATAATGAGGACATTTTCGGATCAGTCGTTTATACCTCTCCCATGCATCATAGAGAGATTCTGAGTCATGTTGTCTCAACTGAGTGATGTTATTCCGCAACTTTGCAATTTTACCCGGTGGAAAGAACTTTGCCAAGAACTTCTGAGCCAAGATGTCCCAAGTAGTGATAGAATCGGCAGGAAGAGAATCCAACTAGCTCTTTGCTCTATCTCTGAGTGAGAAGGGAAACAACCGGAGTCGAATTGCATTGGCAAATACTCTGACTTGCTTGAATGTATCACATATCTCCAAAAACTTCTTGATATGCTCAACATGATCGTCAATGGGCGCGCCTCCAAATGTCACATAAGTTTGAAGCATCTGAATAGTTGCCAGCTTGATTTCGAAGGTATTAGCTTTAAAAGCGGGTCTCAAAATACTTGATGGAATATCATGTATTGATGGGATAGCAAAATCCCACAGAGATTGAGGTTCTGCCCCCGGTGCTGGAATAATTTGTTCCTCCATTGTATCCAAGTGAGTAGGAACTTCTTGTTTCTCTTTACAATTCCTTTTTGTTGTCCTTTCAATCTCTAGATCAAAAGGAATTGAGTTCGAGCTTCCAAACTTTTGCATACAACGACTTCAAGTACCTAAAACAAATTAAAAATTAAAATTTTTTGATTAAGACTAAAATTAAATAATAATAAAAGAATAAAAAATAAAAAAAATTAGAAAATAATCCTTGGCAACGGCGCCAAAAACTTGTTGTAAAATTGTAAGTGCACAATATCGTAGACAAGTAATATAATGATGATTAAAAGTATCGTTCCCACAGAGATTTGCCCTAATTTTTATTAAATATTAATATTAATTCAATTTGATCTTATCTAAACAAATAATAAAAATAATAAGTATGAAACTTAAACTCATATTCAAAACTAAAACAATTAAAATTATAACACTTAATCAATAAATTACTTAAACCTATGATTACAATTTTCCCTTATATTTCACTTGGATTCATCTACTTAATTTTCAATCAATTAATTATTTTGGAGTTGTAAATCAAGAATCTAATTTATCTACAAGTCTCTTTCAATGATCGAATAAAAATATCTTGGTTAAATAAATTTCTTTATTTTTATGAAATTTAAATTAAAAATAAGATTCATTACTATCATATTCTCAATGATTACACATGTCACATGAGTATATGTCTATCTCATATGAACTCAATAGCTTTCGTCGTTATGATCATGTGTTATTTTAATCAAATCAAAATCTAAAGTATATGGCTATCTCATATGAACTCAATAACTTCAGTGCGAATACGTCATTGATACATTGGAACTAAATGCACATACTAACCGTAAAGTAAAATGCATAACTAAAAACACACTAGAATTTATAGTTGTTTGGCCAAGCTTACGTCCATTACCTAATCTCCCGATTAGAATTTTCTTAATTCACTAACTGATTCTCTTACGGGTGAGAACCAAACCGTTATACATGCCCTTTTATAGGTTCAAGGAAAACCTAACCTTTTACGGGATAAGGATGAACCTTATCTCCTTTTTCCGGGATGAGGAAAAACCCATGTTCCTTTTACGAGATAAGGAAAAACCGTTTTCCTTTTACTAGATAAGGAAGAACCGTTTTCTCTTTTATAGGTTCAGAGATAACTTATCCTTTTACAAGTTAAGGACGAACCTATCCTTTTACGGGATGAGGATGAACCGGTTTCCTACTTACAGGTGGGGACGAACCTTAACATGATTTCAACCCTGAAATCATTAAGTGAACTATATTCACTTGTCCTAGTTGTTTCAATCCAGAAACACACCAGCGTTACAACACAAGATAATGTTGGTTCTAACTAAGTAGAACACTTTACAATTAAGCTCATGTGCATAGCATTACAAAGATGTATAAATTTGAATATGTAATGCTAAAAGACATACACTTATAGTCCTTTACCTTTCAATGTTCGGTATTGCTCAAGTACAGTTTTGAAAAGCGTGAATGATATGCAAATCAATTAAGTGATTTTTCAAAAAAATTATGATACCATTGAAACATTGAAGTTGAAACAGGACCAGTGTAAATCATATACATAGACAATTTTCAAAATAGATATACAAGCATGAAAACTTATGATTCAGTATTTAGTAGTTAACACAACTACTGATATAGTTCAATACAATACTTAAGATATGAAATCAAGTACAACTGTATCTCTTATGAACTATTTCTCAAATGCCTTCATCAGCATGGTTAAGTATAAATCCAGGCTGAGAATTTGAGTAGAAACCAGTTCAAAATAGATTTTAAACGATAAAATATAATTGAAGCTCAATATGAAAATCTATTGACTAAGTAAAGTATCGGTGAAGAATACTTTGAAACCTTAGTGCATTTGAAAAACATTTTGAAAGATTAAACATCAACTAACATTCAAAAAGTTTTTGGCACAATAAAAATTATCGACCAGTTGTTCAATTCAAAATGTTGGTATTTATAGACCTAGTAGATAGTAGCCGTTAGACATTTTAAATTCAAATACAGTGTGAATGTTTACACACCACGGCTAGAATGTTATATGAAAATGGAAATTGCAATTTTCACTAACATTCTAGTTCTTTTCAGATTACATGAAAAAGGAAAGTTTTAGAAAAACTTAATTCATGTATCAGAGAAGATCTCTGATAAATCTGAAAAAGGACTCTGTGCAAAGATCCATTCTAAAAAAGTAGATTGATATAGTGTACTTGTTAGAACAGTGACGGTTGTTGAATTAGCGTTTTGATTCTGTAATTAGCGTCCTGACGCATAATATCAACTTTGTTGTTTTGTTCCTTGAGGGCGCTCATTATGTATAAGCGTCCTGCTGAACAATGAAGTGAGGCGCTACTAACTCAAAAGCGTCGTGACTTTCTTTGCGACATAAGTTACTTAACCCTAAGGGCGCTAATGCACAGTTAGTGTCTTGCTTTGTCTTAAAAAAATTAAGTGCATGAGGGCGCTACTATTCCGAGTAAGCATCTTACCTTTTAAAACATAAAGGACAACACGAGGGCACTATAACTATGTAAGCATCCTGACATTTCAAGACATTTGAAAAACAAAACTAAGTGCGCAGAAAGACAATCAGCATCCTGAAAATTGTTAAGTTGATTCTCAAAGATGAGGGTGCTCCTATCCAGGTAGTGTCCTGATAGTTTATCCAACTTATAACTATCAGCGTCCTCAAAGATAAATTCTTGGAAGAACTTAGAAATCTTTCACTAAGCTGATGCTGAGTTAGCGTCCAGACAACTTCAGAGGTTGACTAATGGGAAACAGCTACTTACAAGTAAGCGTCTTGATTAATCAGTTCAATTCAACCTTGAATGTTATCAGCGTCCTAATGAATCATCAATGTCCTGACTTATCAAGTTCAGGAGAGCGCTGCTAAATGATTAGCGTCCTGAAAGACCCTTGAAAAATAGTTTTGACTCGCGATGAAAATTACGATGAATGCCAATAAAAACTCTGTAAATTTTAAATTAAACATAGAAAATTAAATCATTTGAAATGTTGTAAAGCATAAGATCAAAACATGCAAATATGCGAGTGGTTTGTGCATGATATTGGAAAACATTTGAGCAGTATCGATTAAAGAAAGATATACCTTAAATATTGTGTATTTTTCATTTTCTCATAATCTTTAAATCCAATTCTTCATTATGAGATCTTCAATGGACTTCGCGTTAGAGTTGAATATCTTGAAAGTTGATCGAAAGATGTAGTCTTGAAGCTTGATCGAATCTTTTGTGTGATGTGATCTTGAAATCATGATGTGATCTTTGAAGTCCTTTGATTAAAACGATCTTGAACGTCTGATATGACCTTGAGTTCCTTGATCGAATCATTTTTTGGCTTTCTGCTGTCCTGAGGTGCTGAGATAGGTTCTTGATTAAAACATGTTAGCACCGAAAGAGATTTCGTTTGATCATCAAAATATACTTCATCAAGTATACTTAGGGACATGTTAAGTGATGAACGGCTTACATTAACAACAACTACAAGTTCCAAGTCGTATCTCAAGTAATTACCCTCATGGATCTGTAGTTGTCTAGAAGCTTATGGAACAACTTGGCCATCTTGCATTAGTACTGCACCTAAGCCTTGGAGAGAGGCGTCGGTGTATAGTGAATATCCAACTCCATTTCTTGGAGTGATTAGTACTGGTGTTTTCATGAGGTGCCTTTTCAATTCCTAGAATAACGATTCACAAGCTGCGTTCCAGATGAATCGTGTGTCATACCGAGTGAGTTTGGTCATAGGTTCAAAAATCTTCGAGAAGTCCTTGATGAAGCGTCTGTAGTAGCCAGCCAAACCGAGAAAGCTCCGAATTTGAGTGGCACTCGTAGGTTGCTTGCAGTTTAATACCGCTTCAACTTTTAAAGGATCCACTTCGATGCCATTGCCTGAAACTACATGACCTAGGAATTGAACTTTTTTGCCCAAAATATGCACATACTCAACTTTGCATAAAGTTTGTGGTGTCTTAAGGTCTGGAGGACAATCCTCAGGTGCGTCTTATAACCTTTCTCTGTTGGTTAATACACAGAGATATCATCTACATGTTAACCTATATGATTCATCACTTAGCTCGTCCCTAAATATGCTGTGATAAAGTATATTTTGATGATCACAAACAAAGTACTTTTCAGTGCTAAACGTGCGTTTATCAAGCTTTCATCAAAGCACCTAAGGAAAGCAAAACACCAAGGAACGAATCAATCAAGGAACTCAAAAATCACATCCAACGGTCAAGTTCGTTTCAATCAAAAGGACTTCAACGATCACATCATGATTTCAAGATCACTTCACTCGAACAATTCGATCAAGCTTCAAGTCTACATCTCTTGATCAATGTTCAAGTCATTCAACTTCACGCAAAGCTCTTATTGAATATCTCATAATGAAGAGTTGAATTTAACGGTTATGAGAAATGAGAAAAACACAAAGTATTTAAGGTATATCTTTCTCTAATCGTTATTGCTCAAAATGTTCTTCAAAACCATGCATAAATCATTTGCATATGTTTTTCAAATCTGCATGTTTTGATCATACATTTTATGGTATTTCAAATGATTTAATTTTTTATATTTAATTTGAAATCTATCGAGTTTTTATTCGCAATTATCGAATATTTAATCGTGAGTCAAAACTATTTTCAAAAAATCTTTTAGGTCGCTATTGATTTAGCAACGCTCTCCTAAACTTGTTAAGTCAGGACACTGATAACGTTCTAGGTTGAATTGAACTGATTTATTAGGACGCTTACTTGTATAGTAGCGGTCTCCTTTATTAGTCAACCTCTGAAGTTGTTAGGAAGTTGACTCAACATCAGCTCACTGAAATATGTCTTAAGTTCTTCAAAGAATGTTTCTTTGAGGACGCTGATAGTTATAAGTTGAACAATCTATCAAGACGCTATATGGATAGGATCTCCCTCACCTTTAGGAATCAACTTAGTAACTTTCAGGACGTTGATTGTCTTTCAGCGTGCTTGTGTTTTTATTTAAAATGTTTTTAATTGGTAGGAAACTTACACTGTAGTAGCGCCCTTATGTTTTGTATTATGTTTTAAAGGCATGACGCTTAATCGGATAGTAGCGCCCTCATACATTGACTTGTTTTAAAACATAGCAGAACGCTAACTGTGCATTGGTGCCCTCAGGTTTAAGTCGTTTAAGTGTCAAAGTAAGTCAGGACCCTTGCGAGTTAGTAACGCCCTCAAGGAACAAAACGACATTGTTCATATTATGCGTTAGGACACTGATTACGGAATCAGGACACTAATTCGACAACCATCACTATTTGAATAAATACACAACATCAGTTTACTTTTTCAGAACGAACCTTTGCACAGAGTCCTTTTCAGACCTATCAGAGTTCGTCTCTGATACATGAAATAAAATATTCTAAAACTTTCATTTTTCATGAAATCTGAAAAGAACCAGAATGTTAGTGAAAACTGCAGTTGTAATTTTCATGTAACATTCTAGCCGTTGTGTGTAAGTGTTCATATTATTTAAACTTCAAATGTCTAACAGCTATGTCCCACTAAGTTTATAAATACCAACACTTAGGATCAAACAACTAGCCAATCATTTTGTATTGTGCCAATACTTTTTGAAAGTTAGTCTGTGTCAAAATGTTTTTCATTATCTAGACTTTCAAAGTATTTTTCACTGATACCTTTATGTATTCAAATGATTTTCATGCTGAGCTTATTTTCATTCTATCTTTGAAAATGTATTTGATCTGGTATCAACTCAAATTCTCAGCACCGATTCATACTTGATATTATTATTGCTGAAGATAAAGTTTGAGATATAGTTCATGAGAAATACAATTGTACTTGATTTCATATCTTAAGTACTGTATTGAACTATATCAGTAGTTACATTAACTACTGATCACTGAACCAGAAGTTTTCATACTTATATTTTATATCTACTTTGAAAACTGTCTGTGTCCTTGATTTACACTAGTCTTTCAATTTTCAAATCAATGTTTATTTTGTATCATATTATTTTCGAAGAAGCACTGATTTTCATATTACATCATTCATGCTTTTTGAAACTTCACTTGAGCAATAGCGAACATTGAAAGGTAAAAGACTGTAAGTGTATTTCAACTTAGCATTACTTATTTCATATTTCATATCTTTATAATGCTATGTACTGAGCTTAATTGTTAAGTGTTCTAGTTAGTTAGAGCCAACATTATTGTGTCGTAATGCTGGCGTGTTTCTGGACTGAAACAACAAGGACAAGTGAAGGTAGTTCGCTTAATGATTTCAGGATTGAAATCATGTAAGGTTATCTCTGAACCTGTAAAAGAGAAACTGGTTCATCCCAATCCCGTAAAAGGATAGGTGTGTCCTTAACCTGTAAAAAGATAGGTTATCTCTTAACCTGTAAAAGAGAAACAATTGTTCCTTAACCCGTAAAGGATCACGGTTCTTCCGTATCCCGTAAAAGGATGACGGTTCTTCCTTATCCCGTAAAAGGAACATGGGTTTCTCCTCATCCCGAAAAAGGAAATTTGGTTCATCCTTAGTGCGTGAAAGGATAGGTTTGCATTTAACCTGTAAAAGGGCAGTTGTAACGGTTTGGTTCTCACCAATAAGATAATCAGTAAGTGGATTGAGAAAATCCTAATTGGGAGATTAGGTAGTGGACGTAGGCTCAGCCGAACCACTATAAATCTAGTGTGTCTCACGTTTGCTATTTAGTCAGTGTTCTAGTTTTGCATCCAATTCCAATACACTTATGTATATCACTAAGTTATTGGAAGAGAAATTTTAAAATTGACCATCTCACCTAATTCACCCCCTCTTGGGTGGACCAACACTACAAAGACAACCACGAATCGATCTAAATATGGTATGAAGATACAATTCATCAGATCCATAAACGTTGCAGGTGCGTTAGTTAGACTGAATAGCATGATCGTAATGACCATATCGAGTTGTTTTATTGATGTCTAACTCTTTGATCTGGAGTTAATGATAGTCGGATCATAAATCAATCTTAGAGAAGTATTTAGCATATCTAAGTTGGTCGAACAAGTTATCGATCTTGGGCAATGGCTATCTCTTCTTGATGGTTACGTATTCAACTTGCGATAGTCGATGCAAAGTTGTAACGAACCATCCATTTTGCAAATGACCAGAACTGGACTGCCCCAGGGTGATAAGCTTTTTCTGATGAAGCTTGTACTCTCTAATTCCTTCAATTGTTTGTCTAACTCAACCAGCTCGACGTTGGACATTCTGTATGGTGGAATTGAGATTGTTTCGATTTTTGGTATTAGTTTGATTACGAAGTCGAATTCTCGAACTGGGGGTAGGCCAGGAAGGTCATTTAGAAATACCATTAGAAATTCAGATATGACTTCGACGTCGTGCACATAGAGAGGGTATGGTGGTCGTGGCTCATTGTTGTCACTAATGGATAGAGATCAGAGTTTTGCTTTGAGGAAAGAAACAATTGACTTGTGTATCCATTTATGAATGGTTTGGATCATGACTTCTTTTCCGATAAGTAAAGTTATTTGGACTTGCTTATTTAGACAATCGATCTTAGCGTTCAGCGGCGTCCACCAGTCCATGCCGAGAATGATGTCAAAGTCTTCTATGCCCATGACCAGAAGATCTGCATAGATTATGCGTCCTGACATTCTAAGTTCACATCTAAAACATCTCTCGTTAATGTAAGTACCAGGTTCTATTCGTGTTGAGACATAAATACTAATATTGGTTGGTTCATGTTGCAAGCCTAATTGTGCTACCAATGCAGACGATATAAAAGAATGCTTGGAACCTGAATCAAATAATACATATACCATTGTATTAAACAAAGGAAGTGTACCTTCCACCACATTATTATCATCTGGAAGGGGATGTTGAGCCATGGCGTACACTCTTCCTTGCTGCCTTTGTCCCTGATTTTGGTGGTTCTGCCTGGGTTGGGCATTTGCAGCAGGTGGGGCTTGTTGGACTGGGACTGTGGGAACCGGCTGCTACGGTTGTGCAGGGTGGGGATAGAGCCTTTTACGTGGCCTTGCTGGCCGCAGTTGTAACAAGTCAACCTCTGACGGTGAGGCACTTATTGTTGGATCAGTTGGCCGTGCTAATTGTCGTATTGTTTGCCACCACCTCTCCCATTACCATTGCGACAATCGCCCCTGCCGTTGTGACTTCCCCTGTTCTGATTTTGAAAATCCTGTTAGCCAGGGTTAAAAGTTTCAGCCACAGTTGCAGCGGCCTCTTGTTTTTGCACGGGGGCTAGGTTTGTACTCTAATAGGGTTTCTTCCTGTTGCCATGTTGCGTAAAATTTGCCACCCGTTTTCTTCTGCTCTTTCTCTGTTCTTGCTCTATTTTCTCTTACTCAAATTTCATGGCCATATTGACTAGCTCCCTGTAATTCTTGAGGTCCAAGATTGACAGGGCCTGTCGAATGTCTGGACAAAGGCCATTATAGAATTTCTCAACCTTATCTCGCTCCGTTGAGATGGTGGAAAGAGAGAAGACCGATAGTTCCTTAAACCTGACAGCATACTCATGGACTGTCATTCTACCTTGGTAAAGCCTAGGAAACTCCTGGCATTTTTCCCTCTTCACTGCATCAGGGAAATACTTATCAATGAACAGTGACTCGAATTCCAACCAAGTCATGTCTGTTACATTGACCCTTGGGTCTTCTTTCACCCTTAAGAGCCTTTTTTGACTCATCAAGCCATTTCTACGTTTCGTCCGCATCAATGGTGCCAGAAAAGGTAAGGGGTTGTAACCTTTTAAATTTCGTGATCTAGTCGGTTTAGCACTCCAACCCAGATCGAACAGGTGCCTGGACGGTGATCACTTGATTGGTCGCAATCTCACAGATAGCCGTTTGTACAGTCACTTTCTGTGACGCCCCAAAAATTATTTCATCTAGCCCATAACCCAATTGTATTTTGCCCAACTCTATGTGTTTGCCTTGATATGCTTGGTGTTTGTTTAATGGTTGTTTAATGTTTGTATATTTGATGCTTGATAATGTATATAAATATGTGCCTTATAAATTGTATATGAGTCATGTTAAATTAAAGTATAATGCATGTGTTCTTATTTATGCATGGGCCCATAAAACCATGAATTGATATGGGTTAGGATTAATTGAATAAAAAGATAAATGAGAATGAAAATTTGGTGTATTAGATGGATTGGACATTTAAAATACATGCAAGCATGATATTGGTTAGAGTACATGTGGTTGGTATTGGTAGTATGAGACCAACACGTGTCAAGTTGGTGTATGAAAATGGACAAGTGTCCCATGCCCCATTTCTCTTCTCCAACACATGTCAAGTTGGTGCATGAGACCAACACATGTCAAGTTGTTGCATGAGACCAACACATGTCAAGTTGGTGCATGAGAATGGACAAGTGTCCCATGCCCCATTTCTCTTCTCCAACACATGTCAAGTTGGTGCATGAGACCAACACATGTCAAGTTGGTGCATGGGAGTGCACAAGTGTCCCATGCCCCATTTCTCTTCTCCAACACATGTCACGTTGGTGCATGAGAGTGGACAAGTGTCCCATGCCTACTTCTCTTCTCCAAGGAAGTCCGAGAGAGTAAGATGAGTGGAGGGAAAGGAAAAAAGAAGAGAAAGGAAAGAAGAAGAGAAAGAAAGAGGAAGTTGCTTTGAGGAAAATCTCAGCAACATTTTTATCAAAGAGCTGGATCTTGGTGGTATATGGTTAGATTGAGCTCAAACATTTTCAGCAAGTTCATATATTATGGTTATTAATTCTGGTTGGTGGAGATCTTGATTGGAATTTTTTTCTGAGAGATATAACCTCCCAAACAAAGCTAGTCGGAAAGTCTGAATTTTTCGCGCAGTTTAGATCAAACTAATAGATCTACTAAATCTATAGTTGGATGGATATGATATTTTAGAGGATGGTTCACAACTACTATATCTGCATTATGAACGGTTGAGATGTTGATGGCTCAAGTATTTTGTGCGATATAGTCATCTGTGTTCAAGGATTTGCAGCAGGAAAGGAGACATTGTCTGATTAGATAGTTGTTCATCAAAGTTTCAATCTCTTCGGTCCACCGTTTGATTGAGCTGATTTTTGGATAGAAGGTTTGATTCTTAACATACTTCAATCTGTACGGTTGATTTTGTGATTAAATATTTTTGTTGGCAGCTTGATACATTTGAACAGAATATCAAATGGAAAATTGGTAGGGTTGTTCGTATTAGACCTAAATTTAGAATATGAACTTAGACCTTTCCAAATAGCTTGCATGTCAACTATGTTGACCTAGTTGCCATTGTCGATGAACCCATGATGCAAAATCAATAATATAGATGGAAAATTTCATATTTTAGGGCTTTTGATGCTTTTGGCATAGAATCATTGAATTAATGCAATTTATGTCTAATTAAGCATGATTAGGGTTGATTATGCTAATGACTTGGTGGTTGTGACCATATCATAGGTTAGGCCTACTTGTGATCAAATGGCCCAATTTGGGCATGTTTATGCCTAAGGAATTGAAAATCAATATTTTTTATTAATTGAATGGTTTATGAATGAGAACTATCCATTAGAGGCCTAAGTCATGTGATTTGAGTAGAATGATGGGATTAGATGAAATTTAGGCCTTTTGTTTATATGTGGGCTGATTTAAGGTTGATGTGTAATGTCTATGTGATTGAGCATAGGAATTGATGTATGGTTGGATATTAATGAATGTTTCAGGACCTTGATTGGGTTCATTCGGTTTGGCGTCCGTGTGTGGTTAGATACTCTCGCGAGGCTTGGTTGTGAGTAGACTTCATTTATGATTATATCTTTCATGTCATCATATCACTTATATATATTGTATGTTAAAAGCATGAATGTGTTCTAATGTTTTGAATGATGCATTGATTTGAGAAATCCTTATGACTTTGGTTGGGCCCATATATCTGGCTAATAGGGAGACTTAACCTTGTCATAGGATAGTTTTACAAAGAAAATATTTGGGGATGAGAACGGTACGGTGAAATAGACGTGCACTAGTAACCCCAATGCATGTGGAATGTGGATCCAAATTGATAGGCTTTTACTTGCATCGAACTTATTATAAATGCTTGATATTTATATGTTATGAGCTTTTAATCATGCAACACATTGACATGCATACATGATATTTATTGATGAGTATTGATAGCATATTTGAATTCTATTCATTAGGCATCGTTGGCTCACCCTCATTTTCCTCTTTCAGGTCCTTCTGTCCCAAATAAAGGCAAAGAAGTAGTCATATCTTGAGGGCCTTCCGGCGAGAGAATCCAAGGGCTCGACGTGAGTTGAGAGGCACTTTGATTGAACTGTGTTTTAAATTATGATGTATTATATTTTGGACTATGTAATTATAACACTTACTACATTGTAGTATGGGTGAGTTGGGACTTGTTAGATAGACCATGTGGGCATATGACGGTTTTTTTTTTTTGTACCCAAAGCTTTGGACTTTATGTGTATGTCCATCTTGATGGACTGTAGGGATTATGATTTTATTTATTGTTCATATTTATGGATTATCTCTTGTCTTTGATGATTAATATGGTTGGTAGTTTTGTTTAGTACCTTTTTATATTATGTCGTTGTTTGGGATAAGGCTCGTAGGGTCTCAACCACCTTACGGGGCTTGAGGAGTGGTTGGAGATGCCTATGCCGGGCGTCCCGCCCTGGCATTCCGCACACCATTCCTTGCGGGGTTGGTGGTTTGGGGTGCGGGGTTGCCACAGTTGGTATCAAAGGCTCCGGGTTTACTAGGTTTGGTCTACGTATTGGACTTAGATGACTTTGACCTAGGAGTTGGGTAAGAGCTTTAGGTGGTTAAAAAGCTTAAAAGAACTAGCTTAAAAGCCTTACTATCATATTTTCTGTGCGTATTATATGATATGGGTAGTTATGAGGCTTTGTTAATGTTTTAAATTCTTTAATGTGTGATGGTTGCTCGTATTTCTACTTCTCAGTGTCATGAAGAGGAGCGGGAGATTGAGACAGCCACACACAGGGCCATCCGATGATGACCGGATGGGGAGGATGGAGGAGATCATTCAGGCACAGGGCCACTTGATGGCAGCCCAGATTGCACAGATACAGGCGTTGGTGCAGCAAGTCGAGGCTGTTGCTCGACAGTCACCTCAGACAATACCTCAGGAGGCGGGAACTAGTAGGGCCACAGCGGCCTGGGCTAGTTGAGCTGCAGGGGTAGCAGGACCTCAGACGGTTGGACCTCATCCTATGCCTACACCTGCTCCTACTGTTGTAGAGAACCCCACTGACCGGCAGATCAGACTGCTAAAGAAGTTCATGAAGCTGAAGCCTAAGGAATTCACTAGTGGGGTTGACATGAAGAAGGCCAAAGATTGGCTGAAGAATGTCGAGAAGATCAGTCGCTCCTTAGAGCTTGATGAGGAATCTCAGCTCCTATGTGCTACTCACACACTGGAAAGTGATGCAAAGGACAGGTGGCTTTCAGTGCTTGATACACAGGGGGTAGTGAAGAGTTGGGACACCTTCAAACGGTTGTTCTTACAAGCTTACGTTCCAGAGACTGAGAGGCAGGCTAAGCAACTCGAGTTTCTGAATCTCGTACAAGGCACCATGTCAGTCAGGGAGTACGAGCTCAGATTCAGGCAACTCGCAGTTTATGCCCCTGGGTTAGTTCAGACACCTAGTGGCAAGATTATGAGGTTGTCTTTGAACCTAAGGCCTGTGATCCGGCTTGCCTTGTCTGTGACGAAGATGACTGATTTTGCCACAGTGGTCCAGAAGGCCAAACAATATGAGTTGGCTGAGTGGGTTGATGCTATGTCTACACGGGCAGCTACGGGTGTACAGACTTCATAGGCAGAGTCTGGGGGACAGTTCCAAACTCCATGGAAGAAGGGAAAATGGGGAAAGAAGAAAAAGTTTTATGAAGGAGCACAGTCCGAGGGTGCTCAGAGTGGGGCATCCCAGATTCAGACTGGTGTGATGAACTCACCAGTGGTTTCCTCTCCTGTCCCGATTCCCATTCAGGCACCAAGTGCACCGAGACCCCCATTCCCACAGACTGCTGGCCTAGGTGGAGGCAGAGGCAGAGGCCGAGGAGGCTATGTGGTGACATCTCATACTTGATCATCTGCGCCCGGGGCTCCGGTCATATGTTATCAGTGTGGACAGGCTGGGCATAAGAAGTTAGAATGTCCGAGTCTTAAGAGGGCTCCGGGATTTGTGCAACAGTCCAATGAGTTGAGAGACATTTTGATTGAACTGTATTTTAAATTATGATGTATTATATTTTGGACTATGTAATTATAACACTTACCACATTGTAGTATGGGTGAGTTGGGACTTGTTAGATAGACCATGTGGGCATATGACCGTTTTTTTTTTTTGTACCCATAATTTTGGACTTTATGTGTATGTCCATCTTGATGGACTGTAGGGATTATGATTTTATTTATGGTTCATTTTTATAGATTATCTCTTGTCTTGGATGATTAATATGGTTGGTAGTTTTGTTTAGTAGCTTTTTATATTATGTTGTTGTTTGGGATAAGGCTCGTAGGGTTTCAAACACCTTACGGGGGTTGAGGAGTGGTTGGAGATGCGTACGCCGAGCGTCCCACCCTGGCATTCCGCACTCCTTTCCCTGCGGGGTTGGTGGTCTGGGGTCGCCACACTTTCATCGCCTCAATGTATCCGGCAAAAAAGTGTTCCATGCCCGGTGGCATGATGAAGTGTGTAGGTCGAGGTGGCACTGCCTGTCCAGAAGTGGTGGCAGTGTCGTGTGCAGCCTACTCCGTCTATACCAGCGGCGGTTCTTGATTCTGTGTCTCAGGAGGTGCCTCCTCTGTTGGCGAACTATTGAGAGTGGCCTTCCTCTTTTCCTGGTTTGCATTTTTCTCACTGGCAAGGAGAAAAATAAAACTCTTCTTTAGGAAATGTAACCAAGCATAGTGACATGATATTCTCAGCAATTCATATTTTTAAGAGTTCTGTAAGTATAAAACAACCTATTTTTCTAGTTATGGTGTAAAGTTTTGGTGAGGAATCAAAGACTCTCATGTGCCTCGTATGTTTGGCTACGAAATAAAACAAGGTTGGAGTGTTTATATAATAAGTATAAAATCTTGGAAGTATTTCAAAGATTTTGTTTCTGATCTTATGAACATACTTACCTTTTTGAAAATCAATACGAGTCATAGAAATTCGGAGTCTACCCTCAGCAAATGCCCGAGTCTAGTGTTCTATTGCAATCTTATGTGTTCAAACTCCTTTCCTTAGCCTTTCCGATTATCATCCAAATTCATGTGGCACATACCACATGAATTTGGTAATATGGGGTACAACGAAGTTAAGTTGTATGAATACGGTCTCTAAAAACATATGTTAGAGAGGAGTTCACTAATAGTATCGTCCAAGTTTACTCGTCCCATGCCGTGTAACCTTAGTGATGATCTTAGTGATTCAGCTTTTTCAGATGTTTTCCACAAGGTTGTGGGTTTTCTTACTTCCAAAGTTTTATTTGGTGTCTACCAATTTTGTTGTGTCCCATACCACTCCAAAGTTAGTGATACAAAAAAAAAATAATGGTTATAAGTCGACCCACCAAACATAGTCTCAAACAAATCATTTCATTCATAAATTTTTCTTTTTACAATGCCAGTAAATTTTTCTAGTTCTCCTGCCTACTATTGCTCCTAGTTTTCCTACTAGTCGCAGAGTGACTACTAGAAGAAGGTTGAGAGGCTTTCTGTTGTTATTCTAAGACTTATATTCGGTCGATCATACTTCTAAACCCATCACGCATTTCAACAAAACATGACATAATAGTCTGTAATGCGTCATCTTGGTTGGCTGGATGTCCCCTCGGGGGAGGGTAGGTTTGTTGTCTCATCGACAGAGGGTAGGCTGTGGGCATTGTTGGAAATTGTTGGCTGGTTGGCTGACCCATTGGTGGAGGGTAGTTGGTTTGATAGGTAGGTCCGTACATTTGTGGGAAACCTTTTGGAGTTGGCCTATAAGAGGTTTCCCTAACTGGAACTTCTTGGAAGGTTG
>JAYMFD010003124.1:0-30899 GCA_035771175.1 Paratinospora sagittata
ACATGCATGTATCACTAATGTTTGACGTCATTGAATTCCATAGCCACGCCATTATAGAAGCATCTTCGTTATCCCACGCTATAAACTTAGGATCTCCAGGTGTAGGTCCAGTGCCCAAACAATGACTTAATTTCCCTTTGCCCTTCAGAAAAGTACGCACCAGCTGAGACCACTTCAAATAATTCTTTCCATCAAGTCTGTATGGTGCCTGAATGTTTGGTAGTTCTCCTTTCTCCGTTTTGTCAACTGCTTCTTCAGTCGGCACCGTTTTGGAAGTAACCGACATTTTTCTTTTTCCCTTTTTTTTTATAGGTTACAAACTCAAAAAAGAAAAAGAAAAAGAAAAAAATAAAAATAAAAGAAGAATATCAGATGAAGACGAAGAAGGCGAACCAGGAGCTGCAAATGGCGATGGAGATTAGAGAGATGCAGTGATGCACAAGAGAGATATGTGAGAGATGACGAAGATCAGTAGCAACGTCAAAGATCAGCAATGGTGGGTTCGAGCAGCGACGACTGAAACACAGTAGCAATGGAGACGAAGGCGTCGACGATGATTAGGATATCAACAGTGCCGATGAGGAAGACGCAGTAGTCAATGGTGATATAGTAGCAGTGATGAAGACGTACACACCAATCAGCAACACGAATAATGGCGATGAAGGCCAACGAGGAAGGTTCCGGCAATGAAGGCCAAAATAAAACAATTTCGACGATGAAGGTCGGAAGAAAAGAAAAATTTCCCAGTTGTACGAGCTTAAAGCTCTGATACCATGTTAAATACTAATAAAAGACACAAAGATGTAACGTGGTTCGACTCCAAGGCCTACGTCCACGGGAGAAGAGAGGAAATATTTTCTTATTCTTAATGATGTCTTAATGGAGGGACACCATATATATAGACATACAGGGCTATGCACACATATAGCTATAATTACAATTTTAGTAACTGCTAAATAAAACGACTACTAAAATTATCATCTTTCCTTAAAGGAAATAAATCCCACAGAATTATCATCTTTCCTTAAAGGAAATAAATCCTTAAAGTAAATAAATCCCACAGATTTTGTTATTCTCCACAACAAAATCTTTTCTTTTTTTGTTATTTTTCAGGTGGTGGGGGTGGTATTTTTTAATGTCGCAAATTTTAAAATTTACAAATTTAGCTAGGGGTTACAACTTAACTATGCCTTGGAGGATTGCTTATTCTCTCAGGGTTTGTTGTCGTCTTACTGTTCCAATTTTTGGTTTATATATATATATATATCATTCTAGTTTCCTATAAAAAAAAAAAAAATTACAGAATTTTGATGATAATGGTTTTTATTTTTACCTGCATTATCATTATTTTCAAAATTAATTTGAAGATTGAAACATGATTTTGAAAAATATATTTCCATTAAATTTTTAATGCTACCTCATGTGGGCCCCAACACATTTACCATGGTTGGATAAATTGTATAGTGAAATGAAGGTACTATGCTCAGATAACAAAGTTTGATGGTTCACTTTAAACCTTGGTATCTTATCACATTCTTGTGAGTTGTGACCTTTGCTATTTGTATTTGTCCATATTAACAATTATTTTTATTTTTATTTTTGTAAGGGTAGAAAGGCAACCCACGTATTCTGATACTTCCTTTGTTTTTTTCGTTTTTTTTCTTTCTTTCTTTATATTCATTTTATACTAGCCAACTAGGGAATAACTTGTGTTTGTGTAATTTTTGTTTATTGTTTATTATGTGTGTGCGTGTATGATTATTTGTATGCTTTAAAAGATTGGAACAAATTGACATTTAGAATGATGGATAGTAGAAAATCTAAGGCTGAGTTTGCCATGCAATTTAAAAATAGTTTTCAAAAAATTAGAATATGTTCTAAGACGTTGTGCTCGTGACCAATGAGGCGGTTGAAGAATGTAGGACTCATGGCCTAGCTGGGGTTGTCTCCAAAGTGGATTTTGCCAAGGCTTATGACACAGTTGAATAGGGATTCCTTGAATTTGTAATGCACAAGAAAGGCTTTGGTGAGAGATGGATAGGTTGGATTCTTGATTGCCTCAGCTTTGTCACTTATTTGGTTGTTATAAATAGTCGCCCAAGGGGAAAGTTTTCAGCCGGTCGAACCCTCCGCCAAGGTGATCCTTTCTCTCCTTTCCTCTTGACTCTTGTGGCAGATGGGCTGGGCAGATTGATGACTAGGGTGAGACAGTATTCTCTAGTGCGCGGTTTTGTTGTTGGTACAAACAAGGTTGAGGTCTCTCACTTACAATACGTTGATTATACACTGATCTTTCTTTATGGGGAGGAAAATAATGTCTCTAATGCCCTTCATGTGCTCCAATGCTTCTGTGAGCTATCTATTTGGATTGAGAGTCAGTTGATGGGAGAGGCACGGGACGCAGTGGAAAAACAATCAAATCTCTCTCCCTATTGTGTATGAATTTAGTTGGAAACCACAAGAAACACAATACCATAACAATATTTAAAGCAAGTAACGGAAATCAATCTAAGCAACGAAAATCAATCCACACATGCATCGAAAATTTTTAACGTGGAAAACCTCTTCAATATGAGGAGTAAAAACCGCAGGACCGTGGTCCACCCAAAAAACTCCACTATCAATAAAATTGAGAGTACACAAATTATCCCAATATCATCAAGGGATAATAGCAACAACAATCATCAAGTACTCGACACTTGGCACTACAAACACATGTAGTCAAAACAAGAGAAAAAGAGATCTCACAACTTCAATTAAGATTTGGTTGTATCAGTTTAAGAAATAAGACTCCAATCGAAAAACCAACCGTTCAGATTGAAGACCCACAAGAGCTGAATCTTCTATCCAAATTTCAAGTTAATCGGACAAAGGATCAAAGAGATATCACTCTTTGATGAAGACAACCCAAATTTGTCACCTTCTTCTCTCCGGTGATGATAACTCACTTCGGATTCTCCGATCAACAATCAAATGGTCAGAATGCAGAAATATGAGTCTCGAACAAGCTGACAAAGTTTCACCTCAATCCAATGGTGAAAACAAGAGATCGAGCAGTTTGATCAAAACTGCGCAAGAACGACCGTGGTTCCGATCAGTCACATTCGAATGGTGAGAAATCACAAAATAAAACTTTGATTGAAAAATTGATTGGACAGAAGGTTTATCTACTAGGAACAACCTCACCAAATTTGAGCTCGATTCGACCACAGATCGCAAAGATCCAACGCTATGATGAAATGCTAGCAGAAAATGTTCGTCTTCACGTTCTAAGTTTTTTTCTCTCCTCTTTTACTCTCTAAAACGGCTGCCCCACTCTCTCTACTGTAAAGTAAGCTCCTTAGGGTTTTACTAGTCATTCACCAAATTACAAAAAATGCCCATTCGGTCCATGGGCTTGTTGGGCTTGGTGATAATGGGTTATCCTCCATATGTGAGGGAAACCCAACCCAACAAATCTCCCCCTTCCCGATCATGTGGAGGGGTTCGCCATTCTGGTGATCAAGCGACAAACCTCAAGCTTCTCCCTTGGTAGTGACTTTGTTAACATATCAGATCCATTATCGTCTGTATGAACTTTTTCAAGTTCTAACAACTTATCTTTCAAGATGTCTCTGATCCAATGATACCTCACATCAATATGTTTTGATCTTGCATGGAAAGAAGAATTCTTACCAAGGTGAATGGCGCTTTGACTGTCACAAAATAGCACATACTTATGTTGCTTGAAACCAAGTTCACCAACAAACTTCTTCATCCACAACACCTCCTTACATGCCTTTGTGGTAGAAAGAGCAACACGTTTTTGCAACTTGGATTGCCAAGCTACAGCTCCATTTGCAAAAGTTATCAAATAACTAGATGTAGACTTGCGAGTATCCACATCTACTGCCATGTCCACATCTGTATAGCCAACCAGTAAAGGCTTCCCATTTCCAAAACCAAGTCCCGAACTGGAAGTACCTCGTAGATACCTCATAATCCACTTAACTGCATTCCAATGTTCTCTTCCAAGGTTAGATAAGAATCTGCTAACAACACCAACAACATGGGCTATGTTTGGTCTCGTACATACTATTGCATACATCAAACTCCCTTCTGCTGACACATATGGAACTCTTTCCATGTCATTCTTCTAAGTCTCTGTAGGACACTGGTTACAACTTTAACTTGAAATGTGTACCAAGTGGAGAGCTAACTGCTTTAGTTTTATCTAGGCTGAACCTCTGAAGCACCTTTTCAATATATTTCTCGTGACATATACAACTTCTTGGCATTCCTATCTTAATGAATTCTTATACCAAGAATTTGCTTTGCTGGCCCCAAGTTCTTCATAGCAAATGATTGACTTAATTTCATCTTCAACATGTCAATCCTTGATGATGAAGTCATCATCAGAGAATTTCTGAACAAACACACAATGATCAGAAGTTGTTTTCTTGTAGCCTTGCTCCCCCATAACCGATTCAAACTTCTTGTTGTCTTAGTGCCTGTTTTAAGCCATATACGCTTTTCTTCAACTTGCACACATGCTCCTTTTTTCCTTTTAATCTGAAACCTCTGGTTGCTCCATATAAATTTCTTCTTCTAGGTCACCATGAAGGAAAGCTGTCTTGACATCCATTTGCTCAATCTCCAAGTCAAGACTAGCTGCCAAACTAAGCACAATCCGAATGGATGACATCTTCACAACTGGAGAAGAGATCTCATCAAAATCAATGCCTTTCTTCTGGCTGAATCCTTTGACAACCAATCTTGCTTTGTACCGAGGCCGTGAAGTGAGTTCATTATGTTTTATTCTGAACACCCATTTGTTCTTTTGCCTTTAGGCAATTTCACCAACTCAAAGGTATGGTTGTTATGTAATGACTACATCTCATCTTGCATTGCCTCAAACCACTCCTTTTTGTGTTCATCTTCAAGGGATTTTGCATAACATTCAAGCTCTCCCCCATTAGTCAGTAACACATACTCATCTGCTGGAGACCCGGTAGAAGGATGTCGATCTCTGGTAGACCTCCTGAGTGGGACCTCTGATGAAGCATTAGGTTTTGGCAACTGCTCATCAGTTTCATCATCTTCTTCAATCTGTGATGAGTCATCTATATTAGTTGTGCCCTGCTGATCATCTTGAACATTATCTTCAACTTGTGTTGGCAGATTTTCTGAAGGAGCTGAACTTAGATCAACCAAACCATCACTGTCACAAGATGTAGTTTCCTCAACCTTCTCAATGTCCTGAATGGTCTGATCCTCCATAAACACATCTCTGTTTCGCACAAGTTTCTTCTCAACTGGATCATAAAGTCTGTATCCAAACTCATCCTGACTATAACCAAGGAAGATACACTGTCGAAACTTCACATCAAGCTTAGACCTCTCATCTTTGGGAATGTGCACAAAAGCCTTGCATCCAAAGACACGTAGATGATTATATGAAACATCTTTGCCGGTCCAAACCTTGTCTGGTACATCAAACTTTAGTGG
The DNA here is from genome assembly GCA_035771175.1 of Paratinospora sagittata. Taxonomy (NCBI): domain Eukaryota; kingdom Viridiplantae; phylum Streptophyta; class Magnoliopsida; order Ranunculales; family Menispermaceae; genus Paratinospora; species Paratinospora sagittata. The sequence goes on from JAYMFD010003124.1 coordinate 5,488, forward strand.
AACACATGGTGTTAGATTGAGAACATGTGCAACACTACTCAAAGCCTCAGTCCAAAAGGATTCCGACAACTGTGCATGTGAAAGTAAACGTCTCACTTTCTTAACCAGTGTTTTGTTCATCCTCTCAGCTAAGCCATTCAACTGAGGAGTCTTGGGAGGTGTCTTTTGATGTCGTATCCCTTGCTGTGTACAATACTCATCAAAAGGACCTAAATACTCTCCTCCATTATCAGTTCTGATGCACCTGAGCTTCTTCTCAGTCTGTCTCTCAACTAGTGTCTGAAATTGCTTGAACACATCTAATGCTTGGTATTTTGTCTTTAGGGTGTAAACCCATGTCTTTCTTGAGTGATCATCTATGAAAGTCACAATGTAGAGAGATCCACCAAGTGTTCTCACTTTCATAGGGCCACAGAGATATGAATGTACCAAATCAAGTATACTAGATTCCTTGAAGGTGATGAACTGTGAAAGCATACTCTGTTTTACTTCCCTGCTAAACAGTGAGTACATTTCTTCAAACTTGCACTCTTTATGCTAGGTAACAAGTTTTTCTTAGTCAGGACATTCAAACCTTTCTCACTGATGTGCCCAAGTCTCTGATGCCACCTCTGACTTCGTCTTCAACTGCATTGATGATGCTCTTTGAAATCTTTGCTTGTAGCAAGTGTAGTGTGGAACATTTCTTAGCTCTAGCAACAGTCATAGCACCTTTACTAAGCTTCCACTGGCTATCACTAAAAGTATTGCAATATCCATCATCATCAAGTTTGCCTGCTGAAATTATATTCACACGAATGTCAGGAATATGTTTCACATTTTTCAGAACTAGCCTTGTCCCATTGGTAGTCTCCAAGCACACATCTCCTGTACCAAAAATTTTACCCAGACCGTCATTTCCTATCTTTACATTCCCAAAATCTCCATGTGTATAGGATGTAAAAAAATCTTGCCGAGATGGAGCATGAACTGATGCACCACAATCAATCACCCAGTTAGTCTCATGACTTGCAAAGTTGATGGAGTCAACACCATAAACAAGAAGAAATTCCTCATGACTGGCAGTTGCAAGTCTGTCATCATTGTTGTCATCTTCATTTTTCTTTTCTTTTCTTTGCCTATGTCATTCCTATTCTCTTTCTTCAATTTCCTGCAATTTTTCTTGATATGCCCCTTTTTACCACAGTGATAATATCAACATTTGCAAACTTGTTAGATTTACTCCTGGATTTACTTCCCTTCATCGGACCCCTGCTTTTACTCCTTCCCTTTCTTTCAGTAATCAAGACTTCTGAATTTGAATAAGATCCTTGTAGTTTTATTCTCATCTCGTCATTCAAAATATTTTCCTTGGCCAATTCCATTGTGACTATACCATCTGGAGCGGAGTTTTGTAATGACGTTCTAAACGTCTCCCATGAATCCAATAGTGTACCAAGTAACCAACAATGCTTGTATCTCATCATCAAACTTGATACCCATTCCAGCCAGTTGATTTATAATCCCCTGGTATGCATTCTCGTGATCTGTTACTGGAGTTCCATCTTTGTATCTCAAAGCCATCATCTGCCTCATCAAAAACAATTTATTATTTCCGGTGTTTCTAGCATACAACTGGTCAAGTATAATCCACAAGGTTTTTGCATTTGTCTCTTCCTCGACATGGTTCATAACATTCTCACTTATCCATTGCCTGATAAGTCCATACACCTACCTATGAAGCAAGACCCATTCCTCCTGAGATTTATTATCTGCTTTCTGAGTGCGAAAAATAGGTTCATGAAAATTCTTTACATACAAAAGATCTTCCATTTTCCTCTTCCATGTATGATAATTTGAACCAGTCAATGTGACCATTTTGGCCAAATTCAAACTAGTTTCCATATTTATCACAATGAACTAATAACCAAACGGAGATTTGTTGGGTTGGGTTTCCCTCACATATGGAGAATGGCCCATTATCACCAAGCCCAACAAGCCCATGGGCCCAATGAGTGTTTTTTGTAATTTGGTGAATGACTAGTACAACCCTAAAGATCTTACTTTTAAGTAGAGAGAGTGGGGCAGTCGTTTTAGAGAGTAAAAGAGAAGAGAGAAAAAATGTTAGAAGGTGAAGAGGAACATTTTTCTGCTAGCGTTTCATCATAGCGTTGGATCTTTGCGATCTATGGTCGGATCGAACTCCAATTTGGTGAGGTTGTTCTTCTTTAGTAGATAAACCTTCTGTTAGGTCAGTTTTTCAATCGAAGTTTTATTTTGTGATTTATCACCATTTGAACGTGACTAATCGGAATCACAGTTGTTCCTGCGTAGTTTTGATCAAACTGCCCGATCTCCTATTTTCACCGTTAGATTAAGCTGAAACTTTGTCAGCTTGTTCGAGACTCGTATTTATGCATTCTGACCCTTGATTGTTGATCGTACGAGTTCGTAGTGAGTTATCATCACCTGATCACAGGTTATCGGAACCAGAGAGAAGAAGGTGACAAATTTGGGTTGTCTTCATCAAAGAGTGATATCTCTTTGATTCTTTGTCCGATTGACTTGAAATTTGGACAGAAGATTCAGCTCTTGTGGTTCTTCAATTTGAACGGTTGGTTTTTCGATTGGAGTTTTATTTCTTAGACTGATACAACCGAATCTTAATTGTAGTTGTAAGATCTCTTTTTCTCTTGTTTTGACTACATGTGTTTGTAGTGCCTAGTACTTCATGACTATTGCTGCTATTATCCCTATATGATATTAAGATAATTTGTGTACTCTTAATTTTATTGTTAGTGGAGTTCTTTTGATGGACTACAGTCCTGTGGTTTTTACTCCTCACATTGAGGAGGTTTTTCACGTTAAAAATTTTCGGTGCATGTGTGGATTGATTTTTGTTGCTTGCTTTAAATATTGTTGTGGTATTGTGTTTCTTGTGGTTTCCAACTAGATTTATACACAATAGGGAGAGAGATTTGATTGTTTTTCCCAGTGTTGTCAAGGGGCCGCCTAGGCCATTTTGAGGGAGAATCGCCTAGGCGGTTTGGTAGGCAGTTAGAGAGGGGTCTAAGAAATTTTTGAAGGGTTGGAAGGTGTCTATGAATGAAGATAGAAAACTATAAGGGCTTATCTGTAAATATATTTTTTATTTAATATAAAAGGATTTGAATGGGAACCCCTCGAGCCCTAACCCATCGTTGTGTTCGACTGTTCTTTGGCGATTCTCCGACGACGACATCTACTGCGACCATCTCCAACGACATCGGTGACAACGTCTCTAGCTTTCGGTGATTTATCCAACATCGGAAAATCTTCTTTTCCTTTTTTTCTTAATCGTTCTTTCAATCGCATTTGAAGTTTTGACAGAGCTTCGAATATATATTGTTGCTGTTTAAATACTTTGACAAAGATGAAGAAGGAAAAAGCTAAGGAAAACTCTAGCGAAGCTTCCATTGTCCCTGGTGATTCAAATTTTGCCGATAAGGTTTTTATTTTTTCGTTTTTTCCCCACTATATCATTAAATTCTTGGTCTCCCAATTTTGATTTATCTTCATTTTCAATTCCGATTACTTGATTTTTATTTAATTTTTTGTCTATTAAATAATCAAACCAAAAATTTGAGTTTCGAACACTACCACTATCGTTTGGTAGTGGCAGAGTGTTCTTTTTTTAATCTTCTTTTTGTCTTTTATTTGCATTGCTTGTCTTTACTTTTCATTGAGTTAAATAATTTCTTGTATATCAATTCTTGAGTATTTGAATTGAAACCTCTTGTTAATTTGGGTTCTGTGCCATTGAGGTATATTTGATTTTTTTACCCCTTTGTATGTACTTTGAATTACTTAATTATCAATGGCTGAGTTAGAAAAAGTTTTTTTGTTATACACCTTTGAATAAAACGTCAAATATAAATATATAAAAATGTATATAAATATATTTATTTATATAAATAAAGAAATATATATATAATTATATGTGTGTGTGTGTGTGTGTGTGTGTGTTTATGTGTGTGTATGTATATGTGTGTTTATAGAAAGAGAGAGAGGGACCTATAAATAAATAAATAAATTCTCTAGGGACATCTAAGTAAATATTTTATGCCTAGGCAACGCTTAGCCTAAATAGGGTGTATCGCCTACCATCGCCTTGACAGCATTGGTTTTTCCGTTGAGTCTCGTGCCTTTCCCATCAAAGTGGTATTAGAGTCGATGGTTCGGCTGGGACACACGTATGTCAAGGTGGAGCACGCGGGTGTGCTCATGATCGCGGATGATTCCTTGAGTTCCTCCTCCTTGGATTGATGGCAACAGTTGATTTGACATGGATCGTGATGATGTTGGATTTCGGTCCAAGGTGAAAATTTGTTGGGTATGTGTGGACCGAAATAATAGTCCTACATCGGATTTGAGCAAGTTTATTACATGAAATATAAGTTGGAATCTCGCCCTCATTAGCATCGAGGCCTTTTGGAGTAAAACCTCACACCTAGGCCCAAAGGTGGTTAAGTTGGGGACAATATTGGTGCTAGTAGAAATTCCGGCTCGCCTAACATCAATTTTTTTGAGAAGAGGCCCGCCTAACATCAATTTTTTTGAGAAGAGGCCCGCCTAACATCAATATGGCCAAAAGTCGGATCTGAGGGATCAACATCGACTCTGGGGTACTCCTCCGTATGGTAAATAAGGCAGGATGTTTGATTGGGACTTGGCCAATTAAATATCTTGGTTTACCACTTGGAGGAAAACCTTTTTCTTTGAGTTTTTGGGAGCCAATTATTTCAAAGATACCGAAAAGGTTGGACGGGTGAAAACGAGCTTTTCTTTATAAGGAGGGACGGGGTGCTCATTCGTTCAGTCTTATCATGTATCCAGTTATATTATTTGGCCATGTTTAAAATCCCTCAAGGCGTATCCACCCAAATAGAGAAGAAGCTCAGATCATTCTTTTGGAGCAGAAAGAAGATAAGGGTTGCCGCAATTTCATTAGATGGACGGTGGTTAATAAACTAGTGGACAAAGGTGGCCTCGGAATTGGTAATATAGTACTTCGTAATGTTGCTCTCTATGGCAAATGGATTTGGAGTTTCTTAATGATCAACACTCACTGTGGGCCCAAATTACCTGAAGTAGACATGGTAAGGTGCAGCTAGCTTCAGGAGGAAGAAGAACGAACAGATCTACATATAGAAGTTTGTGAAAGCTTATCTCATCCCTTGTTCCCCAAGTTTTATCACACTTGGATCTTAAGGTCGGCGACGTTCACACCTTTAGGTTCTAGGAGGATAAATGGATAGTCAATTCATCACTGCAGAGTCAATTCCTTTATTATTTCGCCTCTCTACTATACACAACCTCTGCATAGTCTCCTTCTTGTCTACTATGCGTATGCCAGTCCTATTCAATAAATATGCCTAGATATGAATATAATTGATGGTGGCAACGACATATGACCATGCATCTCTTTACATTCAAAGATTGAGAATAATGGGTATATGATATGCTTGTTATATCCTTTCATATGTGAGTTTCAAAGCAATCGATCTTAAGATTTGCTACTGGATGCTTTATTGCTCTTCACACGAAGAATGCAATGATTAAGGAACATAACCTGTTAGTGAGATGGTAGCAAGACATCAGTAGCATACTGTGTCAAATAAGTGCCTGCTATCACTTATTTGAATTATATGCTAGTTTACATTATGATTCTCCAAAATTTCATGAATTCTGTAGATTTATTTGTTGACCGATATTATACTGTCTCTGAGAATTCAACTTCATGTCTAATTTAGAATTGTTGTCTGTTGCACACATTAACTTTAAGGCACTTTTTAGCTGAGATTTCTGTGCATACAAATCTGATTGCTATACTTTTCTTTTTAAACTCTATAGAGATCTACAGCTCTTGAAGTTTATTATATTTAATTGCTTAGCTGACTGTGAGTTCATTGTTTTATCTTGTGGCGTATAATAGGTACGGGATCAGATCCATCAAGCAGGTTATTATGTTGATTCTGATACAACTGACAGGAAGATCCAGAAAAAGGTGCTATCATCATTTCATTCTTTTTTTCCCCATGTAAATGGGAGTTGGAGTTTAAATTAACTTTATTTGACTATATTGACTAGAACTTTTCTATTTTCACGTGTTTCGTATACTCTTTGAACTCCTTGTGAAACTTGTTTTTGGTTACCGAATCACCTGTTTGTTTGACTCTTGTAAAAGAGGCTTCTTTTGGTTATGGATTACTATACATTTATTAGCAAAATGATCAATAAAGGTGAAAGGATATGGTTCTTACCTAAAATAGATAAAAAATAAAAAAGAAATCCGATATTGGCTCAGCAGTGTAGCATAATCTGGTATGATGTAGTGTAATTACAAAAAATAAAAGTGGAGAAACAATATAAAAAAAAGTGACATTTCTAATTGGTGCACAGAGGGACATTGAAATGAACTTACCTCTCTTTGATTTTTGAATCACTTATGGCTGGAATGCATTATCCTGAAGTGCATCATCATGTATTCTCATTATAGAAACCAAGGCAGAAACTTACAATGATAGAGTATGTCTACGCATTAGTTTATATCTTAATGTCAATGGGTGGCTAGATAGATGCTGCAAATTATTTCCAACATGGTAAAAGCATTTGGTTACTTAGATGGAATACACAGAATAATAGATTAGGTGCATTTGATTGTGCACCGAAAGGGTTGATGTGATGGCTAAAGATATTTAGTAGAAGTTTTATGTTTGAATCCCACCCAGATGGGCCACTTCCTAAATATTTTGCTAGTGTGTGTTGATAGGGGTCTTTGAAGACCCTCGAGGAACTAGTTGGGTGCTCTAAGAGGTCTGAATATCCTTAGTTATCAAAAACAAGGAAAAAAAAGGCTTAAGCCTATGAAATAGAACCCATTGAGCATCAAGTGCTCTTTCTTCTGAACCAATGCTTGGTTGGCTAAGTGGCTCGGGGCTCTCGTCTCTTGAAACGAGGTCACGAGTTCGACTCCCGCCTTATCAACGTTGGCCACTGGGGTGTCTCCCGCTCGATTTCGCTAGGGGTCTTAGTGGATTAGTCGGGCCGAGGTCCGGATACCACCAAGTTGTCAAAAAAAAAAAAAAAAAAAGTGCTCTTTCTTCCGATATCAGGAAGTGGTTTAATGCTAGATCATTCTTATATTTTCTTCTTATTAACAAGTAGGTTTCCAATTCCAAACCACTAAATTCTCACTGCAGTTGTTTCTTCTTGGCTGTAGATATGACATTTTAAATATATATGGCATTTACTTTGTATTCTAGTGTTGTCAAAGCCACGCCTAGGCAATGACTAGTCCATCACCTAGGCTATTAAGCTAGGTGTTGGTCTTTGAAATTTTTTAAAAGTTTAGGAGGGTCAATGTAAATATATAAACCCTAAGGATTTTTTTTTTTTATAAATGATTATATAGCTTCAGCATTGGTATATTTTTTTTAATGCTAGTGGAATACTTTGGCTGCATTTGGTTTGTGATCCGAAAACATGGATACAACCTAAAAATGAAAATTCAGGAAACAATGTTTTATCATTTCCCCAAAACAACTGTTTTCTAGTCAAATTCTGAAAAAAACTGTTTTCCAATTTGTGAAACCAAACACGTTTTTTTATTTTTGAGAATTTTGGATATAGAAAACTGTATCCAAATTCTAAACCAAACGCAACCTTATATTTTCATTATGCTAGTTATATCCTTTTCTTTTTTCCTATTTTCTATTTATGATTTTCTATTTTGTTATTGTCATATTGTTGCAAATATTTTTCCTTTTTGTCATAAGTACTACACTACTCATCAAATATGACTTTTTAAATTGTTATACTTTCACAATATGCCAACTATTCTTATTTGTAATATGTTCTTCTGGTTTATTAATTTGTGAACCCAAGATTAGAGTGTAAAATATAGTTAAATCTCCTTTTACACAAGATTTGACTTCTATATTTTAGAGTATATAATTATATATATAAAGTATGTGTATGTAAAATTTAATGTATTATTTACTTAGATAGCTCTTCGATGACACTGCTATATCTTGTTCATGCACTTTATTCATTTGCTTGGTGATGTAGATGATTAGAGTACATATTAGGTGCAGGTCTTATGGTTAGACGGTTGCTCATCAAAATTTTCAAAATTTTGTAATCCTGATTTATGCCATAAAGCATGCCATATTATTCTAGCTGTGGTTTGTACTGCTTGCTGCAACTCATAGCATTTTGGATCAATGCAGGTGAGAGAGGCCCAGTTGGCTCAATACAACTATATTCTTGTTGTTGGTGAGGAGGAAGCAAACACTGGACAGGTTTGTTTCTATCTCAACAGATTATGGGTTTTACATGTGTTGTTTTCGTTAACAGGTGTGCTATGAATGTTATATTTTTTTTTTTTTTTTTTAATGATGAGAACATGGTTTTTAGTCCCTAAATTGGAATTCCCTAGCCATTGTTAGTAAAAGACTTCTGTTAAAATCCTGCATCTGAAATCTTTCAATTTATGAGGATGGTTACACTTACACTAGCTGAACATGCCATCATATACTATCTATGAGAGTTTGGTGTGTAGCTCTTGCTTCCAGTCCATTATGATAGTAATTCATTATCATACATTGCATTTTATCTGTTTGGGTTGAACACCTGTTACATGCGATTCAAATTCAGTTGTCAGTTATCACTGGTATCTTTATTCTTGCTTGTCTGATGTCCTCACCAATTCTAAGCAGGTGAGCGTGCGGGTCAGAGATAAAGCAGATCTTTCAGTCATGAGCATAGAGGACTTGCTCAGACACTTCAAGGAAGAAGTGGCAGCTTTCCATTAGGCTTTCATATACAGAGCATGCTTAAAGGAAAAGTTGACAGCAGAGGTTAGATATACAACTATTTGAATTGTGTTGATTACAAACTCATGAATTTTGCCGACCCCATGTAGTTGGGAAAAGGCTTAGTTGAATTGAGTTGAGTATTACAAACTCACGAATTTTGAATTATTTTCCAAATTAAAAATAATTATATTCTAGAGATGCAAATTCTCCCTGAAATCATTCTTCTATTTGGTTTTACTCTTGCCATTGAAGCCAGAAACTGCCTACGTTTTCTTATTTTCTTACAATAAGTCTTCCACTTCTAGCAATGGGAAGCCGAATTCCTAAAGATTTAGTCATGAAATCTGTAGTTTTGTGATTATTTGCATGACCCAGACCCAGAACCTAAAAGGGTCCGTTTGGTGCGTAAGATAGGATAAGATTATTTTTATGGAATTGAATTGGATTGGATTGGATATGATAGGATATAATAGGATTAAAAATAGAGTAATTTTGTGTTTGGTGGTATGTTTGGGATTGAAATAAAAAATTATTAAATATTTTATTTTACTTATTTTTTTAAAAATTACATTAAACCTATTAAAAAAAAGCCTAAAAATGCTGGTTTGCAAAACTTGAATTTTTTATTTTTATTTATTTTTAAAGAAGAAAGTTGCAGAAAGAAGAAGAGCGGAAAAAAAAAAGAAAAGAAGGGTGGGATAAAATAATCTCGTTGCTATGGGATAAAGGGGATGGGGAGGGGATGAGGAGGATTATTTTTAATCTTATCCAGTTGGTAGTTAAACATGAGGATAAGATTAAAAATTTCATTAAATCCCCCTTGTCGAACCCTTTTAGGGGTTGTTTGGTGCATGAGATTGGATGAGATAGAACTATTTTTAGTTTCAATATCATGTTTGCAGGTGAGGTGGCATGGGATAAAAATAATCTACCTCATCATTTTATCTCGTTCTAGCAGCCCACAAAAAAATGGTGGGATTGTTTTATATCTCCCTCATCTTTTTTTCTTCTTCTTGCAACTCCGGCATCTCTTCTTCTTCTTCTTCTTCCTTAAAAAAAAATAAAACATAAAAAATTCATAACTGATTTTGCAAACCAGATTTTTATTTTTTATTTTTTTTTATGTAATTTTAGCTTTTTTTAATTTAATTAAAAATTTAATTATTTTTTTGTTTCAATTTCAAAGGAACCACTAAACACAACATGATCATCTCATTCTGTCTAATTCAATTTTATAAAAATAATCTTATCCTATTTCGCGCATCAAATAAACCCTAAGGGTTTGGACCTAGGATGGTCATTTTTGTAGAAGGTGCACTTGCTGGTCGAGCTAACCTAACCTATGTATCTTGCTTGCAAATTTATCGCTAACCTAACCTATGTATCTTGCTTGCAAATTTATCGAAAATGATGAGAGGACTTTAGGATAGATGTGCGCCTGGTCCCTTGGATCATCTTCGAGGCAGCTTTAGGATGATGATTCAGTGGATCCGGGCGCTCGTGTGCCTCACTGAATTTTCTGTAGGGGTCCTTGTATGACTGTCCAAAAGCTATAGGATGCAGTGAGGGGTGAAAAAAATGACACTTTTGAGATGATAGCTGCCAAGAGGGTTGAGAAGTTGATGGCCCATGTACTGGAACAGTGTAGCTTGAATTTGTTAATTGGTTAGTGACAAATCAACTTCAGAGCTAATACCTCTATGATATTTACCCAATCTGGAAGTCAGATTTTGAGAGCCCATTATCAGCAGACTTTTATTTTCTTGTAAATTATCAAAATGATTGGATGTGATGTCATAGGGGCCTCGTTCGTTACCATTTATGTTCAAGTTGTATTTTCACTGTGAATTAGTAAAATGAGTAAAAATGACAATAGCACCTCTTACTTAATGATTGACTCCCAAAAGTGCAAGGGGCTTGTGGAAATCCAAAAAATTTCTGCATATTTTTAGGGTCTACCTGCAAATTCTTACAAAATTAAAAGGAAATTAGGGGGAAGAACTCATGGCAGCTTAGAGTAACAAATGAATGGCTCACTGTTTGGAAAGAGGAGGAGGGGGGGGCGGGGGGTTCTTCAAATTAAAAAATTTAGGTGAGAATAACATTTTATATTATTCATTTCTTTGGACTACTTGTTTCATCCAATTTTTAATGTATATATATTTTGTATTGTAATAATTATATTTTTAAAATCTCTAAAATAACGAATAATTAAAAGCATGTGAACTCTCTTTTTAATCAGCTGGGGAGAAGGAAAGGTGATCAGGTGATATTTGCCTTCCAAATGGATTGTGATTGTATTAGTTCTTTCCTTGCTGAAGCTATAGGCCCCTTCCAAGGTCTTTGCCAAGCCGTCCAATTGGGGTATATCTGCCCCCTAACCATCAACTTCCTAAAACCTGGTTAAGATTATCCAAAACCCGTTATTGAGAGCCATCATTTTGGAAGGATGCCTTTATTTCAACCTACCATTTCCACTCTCTCTACCCACCTACTCAATATACCCTCCATAAAATTCAAAAACATTTCAATCCTCACAAAACACCTACTATTATTTCTACATTTTCTACTAATTTTGCCCTTTTATTAAGACCCATCATCCCTCTTCCTTTCCTCTCCTTTCTTTTTCCCTTAATCCCCCATTTTGCTCACCTTTTTCCTTCTTTCATCAATCAATCAATATTTAGAACAATATATCTTGATGTGTGGTTTGAGCATTCCATTCAAATCTTGTGTTAAAAGAAAACTCTTTGCATTTGCATCATGAATAAAAAAGTAAAACATAATTATTTTTTACATGTTAAAAGTAAATTATTTGTTAAGTAATAGCTTTTTATAAGTTTTTGTGGAAGAAATAGGTTAAAAAGTTCAGATTTTTTGAAACCCTGCACAAATCAGTTGATTCGCTTAAGACCTCACCAATCGTGATTGTTTGGTCGAAGACGATCGAACAAATGCATTTTGTTTGTTCAAAGGTGACCAAACAAAATACATTTGTTCTGTCAAGGGTCATTGAACAAAATGCATTTGTTTAGTCACATCCGGCCGAACAAAGGTTTTTTAAAATTTTTTGGCCATGAGTGGCTGAACAAAGTGTGGTTGGTCGAACCAACTTGTCAATATACATATTATAAAGTGCAAAGAACTTTTCATTGTAGTTGTTTTCCTTCTGGTCGTCGATTGATGTGTTCCTAAGTGTTTGAAATAGTTTTCTAGGATAAAAACCCTAGGTTAAATCTAGATATCAAACGTTATTTTCAACACCTACAAATGCTTGCAAAACAAGAAAATGAAAGAAATAATAAAATTTGTTTTCAAAGAGAATAATGAAAACATAAAATTGAAGGTTGGATGGACGAGGAAGAATAAAACCAAGATGGGTGAATAGAGAATGAAAGGTTTAAAGGGTTTGTCATTTAACTTTTGTATTGTCCTTTTTTGCAAAATTACACAAGGATAGTTTTGTCTTTTCAATTTTAAAATTTGGTGGGTAGAGAGAGTGGAAATGAAGGGTTGAAATATAAGTTCCTTTTGGAACAGGGGTGTTCATGAGTTGGGTGTTGAAAAATATTTAAATAATATTTTATTTTGGATAAAGGATGTGATGAATAGTTGCTTAGGTTCAAATACATTAAATCTTAATGTGTCCATTGGTAGAGATCAAATACATTGAATCTACATGTATCCATTTGGAAAGAAGTGTACATCCTTTGATGAAAAGGTGTTGTTTGATGAAAATGTACATTTAATTAAATAGACTATCTATTTAGATGAATATGCGTCTATTAATGAAAAGGAACACAATAGATACGTCTATTCATATGAATAGGTGTCTATTAATTAAAAAGGTGCAAAAGGAACATGTCTATTGGCTAATAGACATGAAGAAGACTATAAATAGAGGTCCACGCTCTCATTTCCATCCCATCCCAATCACAATCATGTGATTTAATTATTTCCCTTGTTCTATTTTCTTCTTTTTCTTGACATCATCTCGTTCTAATTCTTTTTTAGAGTGTTCTTGGCTGAGTTGGAGTGGCCACAATCCATATTTAACATTATTGAGTGAGACTTCATTGTATCTTGAAGGCGATGATTTTCTTCACACCCCATTGTGTTCTCACACGATAATGTCTTTTAGAACGTGAACTACCGGACATTCGATTCAAATTATGAATCAAGATCTCATTGGTTTGGAACGGTTTGATTGAGAAAATTTTACAAGATGACAAGAAAAAGTGATGTTCTTTGACTTCACTGAAATTTGACTACATTCTAGATGACAACATTGAACCTATTCCTAAACCAACTCCAGAAGAAGATAGTGATGAATTGAAGTATAAGCGGAGGAAAAGAAAGATGAATAGACTATCTGTGCGTCAAACATATTCTGAATGCACTTTCCAATAGCATGTATACTACACACCGTACAATTGAAATTGCAAAGGAGTTATATAGACTAGATTAAAGTTTCTCATTTATAAGTCTTACAAAAGGAAACTCAAGAATGAAGAGAAGAGTCATACTACTCCCTTTAGCATCACCTTCGAATTGAAGAAGATTCAAGAAACCAGGACGAGAAGGAAGAAAAATCTGAAACTGAGTCTAATTAGCTTACTATGCTTAATGACATGACCATGGGTTTATTAGAATGAAAAAAGTTTTAAGAAGACAAGTTTGAATGAGAATAATTCTAAAAAGAAAGGAAAATGTTATTTCTGTAACAAACCTGGTCGGTCATTAATCAAAAGAAAATTATAAAGAATAAGGAAGTGACCAAAGAAAATATTATGGTTGAAATTAGAGTGGATGGGTGGTTGGACATTGGAGCAACTATTCACATTTATCAGGAGATTTCTACTGGTCAAAAAATGCAAATGAAAAATAATCTTTGCAATAAAGTTATTGGCAAAGGCACGGTTGATCTCAAGCTCACATCAGACAAAGTTCTTCCATAACTGGAAAGCTCAACAAGAATGGCTTCAGGCTTGTATGAGTCGGATGGAGGTTTTCATTGGAATATATATATATATATATATATATATATATATATATATATATATATATATATATATATATATATATATATAATGGTATGATAAAACTGAATGTAATAACAGTTTTACTTACATGGTTGAGTCTTTTTCATCGTGGCTTGATAGATTAAGACATGTGATAGATTAATATCAGATTGCAGTATTGATCATGTGACTAAATGTGAAATTTGTGCCCAAACTAAGATAACTAGAAAATCACACAATACCGTTGAGAGAACTAAAATTCTTGATCTTATTCATAGTGACATTTACGACTTAAAGAATATTGTCACATATGGATGAAATAAATGTTTCCTTACATTTATTGACGATTATTCTAAATACACATATGTGTACTTAAAGTTAAAACTCAACTAGACCAAGTCAAAGTTCTAAGTTCTATCAGAGGTGGTGGCGAGTATTGTTCCAATGAATTCATAAGATTTTGTGAAACTAATGGATTAATAATACACCGAGTTACAACACCTTACACACCACAACAAAATAGTATAGCCGAAAGAAAATTAAATAAATAAAAATACAACTTTAGTTGAAATGGTTAATGCTATGCTTTTAAGTTTTACATTACCTTTATTATTTTGGAGGTGAAGTTATTTTATCTACATATTTCAGTTTGAATAGAATTCCTTTGAAAAAGAATAATATTACTCTTTATTAAATGTGGTTTAACCCAAAACCAAATTTCAAACGTCTTAAAAGTGTGGGGGTTGTTATGTACACTATGGCTCGGCCCACCTTGTGGGCCCAGTTGCTTATTTCTATTTTTCATATATTTTTATTTTATTATATTACTTTTTTATTATAAATTAAAAACTTTTCTATCAGGGTTAGTTAGAAACTTTTCCACTCTAAATTGGAAACTAAGTCTAATAGCTCTTTCCGTATATCTAGGAAAATTTGACAAAATATTACCTTCAAATTAAAGAATAACATGTCCCGTACTTTTCTTTATCAACAACACTTTTAAACATATAAAAAGACTAAAATACCCTTTTTTTAAATAATACAAGAACAAGTTGGTGAACTAACCAAATGCTATTTATTTTTCATATTCTTCTCAATTAAGTTGTTTTCAACAACCTAAGATTATATATTATTTGAATGAAACAACAAAGTTACCCAAAGTATCTCCATAGTTGTCATAAATCTTTTTTTTTTTTTTTTCATTTCCAGATTTTTTTTTTCAATTGCAAAAGTTGTCTAAAACTTGATACTTCATGCAAAAATAAATATTTCTAGTGTTTTTGGAATCTATAATGAAGATAAGTGGTTAAATTACATATTACCTCAAAAATATGCTATGCACTTAATCTATGAGATTAACTAAACAAATATATAACATTATAGTTTATTTTATCCTATTTCTATTATGAATCTGATCATGCAACCGATATCTCAACGCCTATTTGATATATCAATCAACTATTATATTGATAGTATATCAAATATATCAACGAATATCATCCAATATTATTTAATCACAGTCTATCTAAATATGTCTTAAATATGTTTAAACGAATATTTTTTATATTTCTGAAATCGGTAATAAGGGTAAGTGACTAAATTACATTTTACGTCAAAGATATGTTATGCATTTAATCTATGAGATTGATTAAACAAATATATAACATTATAGTTTATTTTATCCTATTTCTATTATGCATCTGTTCATGCAACCAATATCTCAACGCCTATTTGATATATTAATAAACTATCATGCTGATAGTATATCAAACATATCTACGAATATCAATCAGTATTATTTAATCACAGTTTATCTAGATATGTCTTAAATATGTTTAAATGAGTATTTTTCATAATCGATAATATGACGTTATGGTTTACTTTGTCCTCTTTCTATTATACATTTACTCGTGCAGTCGATATCTCAACGTTTGTTTGATATATCAATCAACTATCACTTAGAAAATATTTCAAATATATCAACGAATATCAACCAATACTATTTATATATAGTCTATCTTAAATATGTTTGTACGAGTATTTTTTATATTTTCGAAATCGATAATGAGGGTAAGTGGTTAAATTATATGTTCTATGAAATGTATGTTATGAATTTAATCTATGATATTAACTAAACAAATATATAACACTATGGTTTATATTGCCCTCTTTCTGATATGTATCTTCTCGTGCAATCGATATCTCAATATTTGTTTGATATATCAATATATTGTCACATTGAGAATTTATCAAGCATATTAACGAATATCAACTAATATTATTTATATATAGTCTATTTAAATATAAATATAAATTAAATCTGTTAAAACTAGTATTTTTGATGTTTTTAGAATCAATAATGAAGATATGATTAAATTACATACTACCTCAAAGATATGTTATGGATCTAATCTATGATATTTACTACGTAATTAATATACAACGCTATGATTTATTTTATCTACTTTCTGTTATTCATCTGTTCGTGTTGTTGATATCTCAACATATGTTTGAACGAGTACTTTTGATTGTTTTAGAATCAATAATGAAGATAAGTGGTTAAATTAAATGCTAATTTAAAGATATGTTACACATCTTATCTATGAGATTGACTGAACAAATGTATTATATTATGATTTATTTTACTTTCTTCCTTTTAAATATGCATCTATTAGTGCAGTTGATATCTCAACATATGTTTGATATATTAATCTTCTATCACGTTGATAGTACATCAAACATATCAATGAATATCAACTTGTACTATTTAATTACATTCTATCTAAATATGTCTTAAATATGTTTGAATGAGTACTTTTGATGGTTTTGAAATCAATAATGAAGATAAGTGGTTAAATTACATGTTAATTTTTTTTTTTGGAAAGGAAAAGAGGGGGAATACCCAGCAAGAACAATTAGCACCCTACATCTCGAACTCTCCTAGGCCAAGTAGCCCCAGTTGCATCTTCCCTCAAAATATTGAATAACCCACGGGGAGGGGAAGACAGGATACACACTCCCCGATTGAACTTCAAAGCCTCAGTAGCCAAATAGTCTGCTGCTCTATTACCTTCTCTGTAAATGTGCTCAACTTGAACTATCCAATCTCTCTGAAGGAGTCTTCTACACTCTTTTACCAAGTTGGAAAGGCTAAGCTGCGGCAGACTGTTGCCTTTTAACCAACCAGCCACCATAGCCGAATCTGTTTCGAAAACTATAGAACGATGGCCCTCATCCCAAGCAAGACGTAAGCCATGAACAGCAGCCCATAATTCAGCTTCAGTTGCAGTACAAGAACCAATATTAGCCACAAACCCCCTCAACCACATACCACGATAGTCACGGAGAAGACCGCCACCCCCTGCTCGCGATGAAGCATTCTTAAGACATCCATCAGTATTAAGCTTAGTCCAACCATGGTTGGGAGTACACCAGCCTACCATCTTCACCCTCTCTATCAGTCCATCATCATGGACCGCCACTTTGGCTTGAAAAGCATGAATGATTTCAGCCACTTTCCCTTTAAGCCAAGCCATGCTATACTCGAAGTGAAAACGAAGATTACGAAATGTTAAATCATTCCTCCATTTCCAAAGAGCCCACACAGCCACTGTAAAGTAGGAAGCCCAGTCATAGTCAACATTACAATCATTAACGCCAGCAAGATTATGAGCAAGCCAGCTTTGGAAATCTAAATTGCTCTGAAGATGATACTCAACTGGTTGCAATAGACGCTTCCATAATTGCACGGCTCTAGAGCAATTTCGAAAAATATGATCAACATCCTCGATACATCCCACACATTCAATACAGTCAGATGCCATGGTGAAACCCCTTTTCATCCGCTCAGCATTGCACATGATCTTTCGATGCGCAACCATCCACAAAAAAGTCTTGCATCTTTGAGGAACTTTAAGCTTCCAAATCGTCCTCCAAAGGGAATTAGGATCTCCCATAAGAGTGCCAGTAGAAATAGTATAAGCAGAGGCCACCGTTAATATGCCACTCTGAGAAGCTCCCCAACATATGCCATCTGCAACCTCCTCCTCATCCCATAAGAGCACAGCAGCAAGTTTATTTTCAACCTCAAAAGGGAGTAAACCTGATAGAGCATTCCAGTCCCACCCTGAGCCCTTCACCCAATAGCTTGAGACAGGCCTATACATCTCCACCAAACTCAAATCCCGCATTTTCATATTGATTAAGGCCACCTCACCTACCCATGTATCAAGCCAAAAAAGAGTGTCCTTACCATTACGAACTAGAGCCCGCACTCCGCTACGTAAAATCGGCGAGGCTTTAACAATGCCCCGCCACGCATTGGAAGCCCCATTCTTAGGCTGCAACCTATCAATAGTAGCTTCCCGATGCAGATACTTCATGGAAACAACTTTGGCCCAAAAGCTATTCTTATCTGTAATTAGTCTCCATCCCAATTTGGCCAAAAGAGCCAAGTTCATATAAGCCATACTCTTAATGCCAAGACCACCGTCCTCCATAGGTTTGATGATGATTTCCCACTTAATGAGGTTGACACCCTGCTTCTCATTAGACCCTCCCCATAGAAAACGTCGAACTAATTTATCAATGGTATTACACACCCCTATTGGTAACACCATAGTCTGCATGATGTACATGGGAATAGAGTTAAGCACCGATTTAACTAGAACCAATCTACCCGCAAAGGACAAGAATTTTGTCTTCCACCCCTCCAATCGAGTAGTCACTCTCTCAATGATGTACTGAAAGTCAGCAGGTCGGACCCTCCCATGAATGGAGGGAGCACCAAGATACCGACCCAAGTTGTCCGTAAGGGGAATACCAGAGATAGTAGATATGTCTTGAGCCACCGCAAGCTCCACATTGTGAGATACAAATATATGAGATTTCTGGTAGTTAACTCTTTGGCCCGAGCACGCACAAAATAGATCCAGGCACTTCATAATAACCTTTATCTGCTCTGTAGATGCTTCCGCAAACAAAACCATATCATCTGCAAAGAAAAGGTGGGAGATAGAAGGACCATTACGAGAAAGCTGTATGGGTTTCCATTCCTTTCTCTCCACTGCCCCATTAATCAAATGACCCAATCTTTCAATACACAGAACAAAAAGATAAGGCGAAATTGCATCCCCTTGCCGAACTCCGCGTTCAGGAGAGAAACAATCCAAAAGATCCCCATTCCAGACAATCGACATCCTAGAGGAAGAGACACAATGCATCACATTTCAGATCCACCCATCACCAAGACCAATCTCCTTCAACGAGTCTTCAATAAAATCCCAAGATAATCGATCATAGGCCTTTTCAAGATCAATCTTAATTGCCATATGAGAAACACCACTCTTCTTAGTTCTCATTGAATGAAGGACTTCTTGATACACAATGACATTATCTGTAATTTGGCGACCAGGAACAAAGCTGCTTTGGTTGGGAGAAACAAGACTAGGGAGGATCATCTTTAGCCTATTTGTCATAGCTTTTGTAATCACTTTATAGCCCACGTTGCAGAGACTTATAGGTCTAAGCTGGGTCAATAATTCAAGATGCTGAACCTTCGGTACTAATACCAACAGAGTATCATTGAACCCATCTGGAAGCTTTCCTGACACCCAAAAGTCTTGAACAAGCTTGTAGACAGAAGGCCCCACTGTAGGCCAGAGGCGTTGATAAAAACCTGCATGAATACCATCCGGGCCTGGCGCTTTGAAGGGAGCCATATCAAATAAAGCCTGACGAATCTCTTCAATCTCAAAGGGCTGATGAATCCTTGCCATGACAGCACCATCTAGAATTGGAAAACCCCCTTTAGGAAACTCAGACATATCCCCGCAAGGTTCTTTTGAAAATAACCTGGTATAAAAATCTTGAATTAGATGCTTCAACTGAGCTGAATCTGAAACCCAATTTCCATCTGCACCTTTTAACCTCTCAATGACATTCCTACTCTGACGAATGACTGTAGTAGCGTGATAGAACTTGGTATTGCGGTCACCCGAAAGGATCCAGTCGGCTCTAGATTTCTGAAACCACGAAAGTTCTTCTTGATACAGAACAAGGTCCAGCTCCTTCTTAAGCTTAGACTCCAAAAGATGAATACGGTGTGTAGGGTGTTTAGATAAGACACGTTGAATGCCTGCAAGTCTCGCCCAGAGCCTCTTCTTCCTCCTAGAAATACTCCCAAACTCGGTACTATTCCATGAAGTAAGAACCGAGGCTATATGCCGATTATTTGTATCCAAAGATCGGTCACGACTCCAATTCTCCTTAATGACATTGTAAAATCCCGGATGAGTCAGCCAAGCTGCCTGAAATTTAAACTGCGTTGGCCTTACAGTGGCACTTGAACCCTTTAAACGAACCAAGATAGGAACATGGTCGGAGTGATGTTTAGGAAGGTGAATCACTCTAGCGTCCTCAAACATATGCCTCCAAGCTAAATTACATAAAACTCTATCCAGGCGAGCTCCCTTAAACTGATCCCCTATACCCCTACTCCAAGTATAGGCTTGTCCGAAAAATCCCATGTCCAGCAAATCATGATAAAAAATCCAATCCCCAAAATCAGAGCTTCCATGATGAGCCACAGCATTCCCACTACTAACTTCTTCGGAACATACCACCGCATTAAAATCACCCGCAATAATCCAAGGCTCACTCATATCAAAAACATTCTTATTAAGATCCCTCCATAATAGCTTCTTCAAACTGGCTGTAGGACTACCATAAACAACAGATAACAACCACTGATGCATACTACTATCCCGAACCCTCATATGGATAAACTGGGGATGAGTAGCGATAATATTTATTTGACAAGAACTATGCCAGAACACCCAAATACCACCACTGAAACCCAATGATTCTACCCGGACCCATTCATCAAAACCCAACTTTTTACAGAGAAAATCTGCCTGAGATCCACTCACTTTGGGCTCTAACAACCCCAATATGCCTGGTTTATGCATCTTAAGCAGGTCTTTCAGGGAACGGTAGAACTCCTTCGAAGCCGCCCCTTGACAATTCCAGATCATAAAATCCATAAAAACAAGATAAAGTAAGCTACTCACCCCTACGGAAGACCAAAAAATTGACAAGCACGGCTTTAAGAGGAGAACCCTCCATCAACAATATCCATCCTCCCAAGCGATTCATCCTTGTCACTAGGAGCTTCGTTACGCACCCCAACCAGATTAGCTTTTGTTCCACCAAGTTCCCGCCTACCAATAGCAGGAACATGCCCAGATTCCACCACAATAGGAGGATCTTGATGATGTTCTGGTATCAAATTAATTGTAGGATGAATACCCTCCATGTTCTCAACCTGATGCTGGGGATGAGAGACCACCGATCGAGAAATCAGCTGACCTCTATTGGACCCACGCACCACAATATGTTCCTCCGCAGCGGCAGCTTGCTTGGATTGAGAAGAGGTAGAAGTGATGTCACGAGTCAGTAAATTCTTCTTTATTCGAACCGCATTGCTGGTCTCTACAGCCACTTGAGTGCTTGGGCCATTATCCACTTCCTTAGTATTTATTTGCATATTGGGCCTTCTCCCTTTACTCTTGACATATTCATTAAGTGATATCCCTGAGCCCATGTGCACGCCAATATCCTTATCAAGATGCGACCCATCTCGTTGATCACTATCAATATTTTCCTCAGGATTATCCTCAACCGCTAATGCCGCATACCGAGAAGTATGTTGCTGAAAACTAGCATTTTGTTTAGCACCAATCAGTGGCATATCCCGAGGATCACGTCCAGCTCTCCCACTCTTTCCATTTTCAGTTTTGGTCATACCTCTACGAGATCTTCTAGAAGCCAACATCCATGGCCCATAACTTTCGGTTATTTCCTGATTCACCGGAGGCTCAGCCGGCCTAGCTTGAACTCCGACCACATCTCTAACACCTCCGGCCAGCCCTTCCGCCTGTCCACCGTGATGAGGCGTCTCTTGGCCCTCATTCTTTGGACACGCATCTCCACACATATACGCGGGAACTTCCCCCTAGAGACGGTGCTTGTTGCATCATCAATCTTCACCGGACGACCAATACGCGCCCCTACTTTCATGAGGAAGTCATAGTCATAGTATTCAATTGGGAGACAAGGGATTCGCACCCACACCAACAATCTATCCATGTTCACCTGCCCCGGGTCAAAATTAGGATGCCATTGCCGCACTGTCAGATAATGATCAAAGATCATCCATGGGCCCCCAAATTTTGCATACTCATAATCCTCCTTGGAGGCAAACTTGACAAGAAAATAGTCTTGATCAATAGCAACTAATTCAATAGGAGCCTTCGGACGCCATAGGGCCTTAATCTTACGTAACAGGAATGTAAATCCAATTGTTCTGCCTAACAATTTGATAATAAGTGTCTGTCTCCATGGGCGACGTAAGCGCCTCTTCTCCTCCTTGGATATGTGAATGACTGGACACTCGGACTCGGACTCCTCAGCCTCCATCTCTCCTTCATCATCTGAGGTCCAAGTTTTATGTATCTGAATCATAAATCAAATACAACCTTAGCTATTAAACTCAACCAGTGTACTTTACCATTAAGTCCCTTAAATTATTTTAAAGTTCCTCAAGACACCCACTCTAGGATGATCCAAGGCCTAGAAGTAGACCGACTGAGTTTTCTCATCATTTTCCATATAAAAACCTCTTAATCCAAATACAATCTAAGCTCAAAAACTGAGTTATATATATATATATATATATCAAATACTCAACACTCGCACACAACGGACACGGAAAAACACCACACCTGGCGCTAAAAAAATAAGCGACCGAGGTGGGTTTTTACACACAAGGACGGGAGCAACCCAAGCAATGTGGGCAAGAACTAAGTTTGAGAAGCAAATTAAGTTGAGTAGACTACTTAGGCTCATCAAATTACATATAGATTTATTGGTTTAGAACTTATATCATACATCTACAATTCAATATATAAATTGTGCAACTTGTAAATCTACGTACATGCATATATACATACACACACATACATTTGTAGTCCACATAGATTTTATTTTTTTATAATAATAACTAGTAATTTCTGTTTTTCTAATTGATGTTAAGAGCCTTTCTTTGCTTATAAGCTATCAATTAATTAATTCCCTGTGATAATATATATGTTTTGCTTCAACATTTATCAAATAGATAATTATATAGATATATGATATGTAGGCAGTCACACTCTACCGAATTTGGCCCTACAACTATATCTTAAACTACTTATAAACTATCGTTTTTTGCTAGGTAGTTGACAAAATGGTCGGTGGAATGAATTATTTATGATCTTATAACTTGCTTATCATGTCTTAATTATTTTACTTTCTTATCTTTTTTCATGAGCAATATATATATATATATAGTCAATAAGTATTAATAAATACACTTGTTTTAGGTGATGAATAGGATCCTATTCATTAAGATCATAACCTTTTCTTCATAAATATTATTATATTCTTAACATAATCAAAATAATATTTGAATTGACATAAATTAATTAGGGTCATGTGCAAATTAAATACAAAATTCAAAGATTGAATTCCACTTATCTATTAATCTTAATTAATAATAATATCTCTAACTTATACATTAGATTGCTTAATAATTCAGAAAATCATTCCATAAATAAGAAAAAAAAAGTTAATCAAGAATTTTGGATATTCACTCTAAATTAACGGACCAGAACAACAAAAAGGGCATTTAATGTTGACTTGTGCTTCTTACGTGTCACCTTATCCATTTGCAACCGACAACTTCATCAAGCTTCCTTTCTTTCCTCACTTGCAAGTGTTCCCGTCAACAAGTCACCACAGTTTGGTCGGTTCCCGTTCAACAAACGATCCCCAAAAGGGGAGTGATTCCCTGTGAACAACTTTTCTATATGTATCTAACAGCCTACCCCGACCACATCAGGTTATCCATCCATCACCTTGAATATTCACTAAATTATTTTCCTTTGTTTTTTTTTTTTTAAGAGTGAAACAATCTCAAGCCCCTTGTTACGAACTGGGTACTATCGTAAGGTATTAGGCCACCTTCAGAGTCCATAAATTACTACACTATTGAATAATTAACTGATCGTTTGAACATTAAAATGTATGAATCATGTTTTAAAAGTTGTTCCTGTTGAACAATGCCTTGAGTCCTCTTGTAGGTTGACCCACATTCATGTTAGAGAGATCTTGTGTGCACCCATGTCGTATTTGTTAAACTACTCCCTTCTTATAGCTCAGACACTACCTCTTAAAAAATACTTCTAGCTTGAGCAATTAATTTATATTTTCACCTTGAACATTTTTTTTTCTTTTTTAATTTATAATACATAAAGATATAGTTTTATAATAGAATAAAATAGAAGTAAGTTTATATATTTAAGTTTTTGTTATAACACAATTTTATCTATTTTTGTTAGAGATGCTATTTTTGAATTTGAATCTTGTGTTTTTTACGTTATATTGGAGGAATCTCAATTACGTATCAAGGCTTGCCTTTCTAGGTTAGAATTTAGAATAAATTAAAATATTAATTTAAAAAAATATTAGATAAGTAATTATATTTTTAATTTTGTCAACAATATCTTAATGATAAAGAAGAATATTTATAATTGTAAAGAAAGTTAAATATCAAATTAGATAATTAAGTAGGTAGATTAGTTTTCACATTTGATTTCAAGTTCGCCTTCGACATATCCTTATTAGGTGGGCCGTTCCTCGCTCCTGCGGTAGCCCGAGTCTAGGTGGACTAGTCTTACTTAATCTTGAGTGCCGAAATCCCTGTGACGAAATATAATATAATTCAAATATATCAATGAAGATCTCTTGTTTTATTAAAATGCATTTACTATTTATATAAAGGGAAAGTAAATTGACCATTTGAAAAAGAAAAAACAAAGGTAAATCGGCTTGAGCTTTAAGTCGAAGTTGGAAACGAATGCAACATCCCAGAGCACAGGATCACCTCCAAAGAGTTAAGAAAATGTACCTACTTTTGAAGTCTGTAAGAATCACGCGTGGATGTTCTGTAAAGGCGGAGCAGCTCTCAAGTCGACACGCGGCACTCTAGCGTGAACATCACTGTAAAGCCATTAGCAAGTCGCACGTTTCACGAATCCGAATTCTCAGTAAGCACGTGTAACGATGTGACACTGCCTTACTGACTACAACGTTCAATCTCACGCCTCGAGTCAATTACCAACCTTAAATACCGGAGCACCTGATCACCACGTCATTGTTTGACCCCTCCCATGAGCACTTGGAGGTACCTACGTGTGGGACACGAATGCTCGTTCCTACAGAGTGTTACAGGTAAGAAACCCGATCCTTGCCAGGTGGCGAATTCTCGGCGGTACAACCCTTGAATCGCAAAGAAAAAAAATGACAATGGCAAGCGAACTCATTTGTTTTATACTCAGGTGGTGTACTCCTTTAGATTATTTTAGCGATGCGTTTTTGAGTAACACTAAGATGATCTACAGAACTTGATAGTATGAGTAATCATCTGAGTATAAAATAGAGTTTCGTTCTGCCG
>JAYMFD010002270.1:0-30995 GCA_035771175.1 Paratinospora sagittata
ATAGGAACCACATCACAAAGCACCTCATCCTCATATTTACCAATGGATAATGCCACCAACACTTGCCTTGTCACCTTGATTTCGCCACAGTCATTCAGCCACTGAAGCCGATAAGGGTGAGGATGTTTCAAGGTAGTTAAGGTCAATTTCTCCACCAAATAAGTGCTGGCTACATTTGTGCAACTCCCTCCATCGATAATGACACTGCAAACTTTATTGTTTACAAAGCACTGAGTATGAAACAAGTTCTCCCTTTGGTTACTTTCTTCCTCCTTAACCTGCACATTGAGAACTCACCTTGCTACCAATAAATCTCCAACCACAGCACTTTTCTCATCATCGGCATCCTCCAAAGGTGGCATGTCAGCATCATCTACTTCATCCCTCAACATAAGCCTCATCTCCCCTAACAACGCTTGCATTTGGAGGTTCGGAACTGCATGTTGTCAAACTTCTTCG
The DNA here is from genome assembly GCA_035771175.1 of Paratinospora sagittata. Classification (NCBI taxonomy): domain Eukaryota; kingdom Viridiplantae; phylum Streptophyta; class Magnoliopsida; order Ranunculales; family Menispermaceae; genus Paratinospora; species Paratinospora sagittata. Next base: position 460 of record JAYMFD010002270.1, read on the forward strand.
GTTGTATCTTCTTCTTGATTATTGGACATATTTAAAATCTGCAAAACAAGGTTAGAATCCTCACAAGCACTCCCCCACGTGTTTCACTGAAGAATTTGATACACTTGCACTCGTGTTTTCACTCTAAACGGCTTTTACCCTCTTATGGTCTCACACACTCTTGCCTTTTTCCACTCTTTTGTGTCTTCTTTAGTTCTTAATCAAACTTCAAGAACTAATTCAAAATAATCTAGCAGCAATTCAAAAATGGGAAACAACCAAAACTCATCAAAAGATCAAGAACATGAATAAGGTGCGAAACAGGAATGAAAAGCGGAAATTTTCTTACTGGAATTACTTTTCTTCTCCCTTTTTTTTTTTTACAGCAAGATCAAGAACATGAATAAGGTGGGAAACAAGATTGAAAAGAGGAAATTTTCTTACTGGAATCACTTTTCGTCTCTTTTTTTTTGACGATTTTTTTTATTTTCCACAATAGGGAATAGGAAATGAAAATAAAAGATAGTCAAACTTATCTTAGAACCAAAGCTCTGAATACCAAATGATATGATCTTCACCAACAATTGTGATGAAACCCAATAACAATGATAGATTAGAACTCCAATATCGTGTAGACAAGATTGGTTGAGCCTTGACGCGTCACCTAACCAGATGAAAACCAAGACTACGAAGGATTGAAAATGCCACACCAAGATTCAACAATCAAGGTGATAAGTTTGGTTGCTTGAACGCCACAAGATTAACTTGATAAGTTCAAAGAGTTCTTTTAAGAAAAAAGAGGACACAAGACCTCACAAGATTAACTTGATCTCAAAACAGAATCTATCATTCAAATTCGAGCTACCACTCTATATATACTTGGAATAACCCTCCAAGAATAGGGAAAGACATAACTAAATTTAAAACAACACAAACATCGACATAAACAAGTCCCTATGTTTTTAGGCCTCATGGACTTCTAAAGGACAAGTCCTCAAGTTTTTAGGCCTCTTGGACTTCTAAAGGACAAGTCCCCATGTTTTTAGGGCTCTTGGAATTCTAAAGGACAAGTCCCCACGTTTTTAGGCCTCTAGGAATTCTAAAGGACAAGTCCCCACGTTTTTAGGCCTCTTGGACTTCTAAAAGACAAGTCCCCATGTTTTTAGGCCTCTTGAACTTCTAAAGAACAAGTCCCCACGTTTTAAGGCCTCTTGGACTTCTAAAGGTAATCAAAATAGTTAATTGACTAAGTTCAATGTATTTAAAACATAACTAGTCAGGACCAAGTTTATTCCCCTATTTAATATCCTTAAAAGTCAAAAAATTCAAACCCTTTGATGGTCAATCCATGCTGGCACGTTTTGTGTGCTAATTAGCTTCTTCAATTGCTTTGATGACATTGACTAAGCCTTGATTATTATTTGAGCCCATCTTGGTCTTTTTAGAATCAGCCCAATTCTCTTGGATTAGCCCATATAGCGCTTCCTTGAAACATTTGGCTCTAAGTCTTGTAATTGGACCACTTGGAAGTGACAAAGGGTCTTGTGCATATTCAGCTCCACTCCCAAGAGTATGATCAACTTGTCCAGCTCCTTGGTTTGCATCAAGCACAATCTAACTTGCAAAAATCGTGTGTTTTGTATTTTTGAAAACCAGAGGATGAGTGTTTTATAAAATTAGAAGTTGCGAGTTAAAAAGCAAGAGAGTACAAAATGATTTGAATTCAAAACATTGTTTAATCTAAAGTTGTTTTGGGCGTGCGAGACAATGAGAATCATCTAGGTGTTAGTAGAAAATATTTCAATTAAGATAAGCTGGAAAAACTATGTAAGGAATAGAAAAATCTAGCAAGCAGAAGTACCCACATTTTTCTCGTTAGAAATATTAGATGTTTGTCTCAGACGTGGATAGCGTTCTGTTTGGTTGTGTATCATGTTCTCTATTGACAGATACCAGGCTATAGCAGGTCGATATACACAAACCCAAGAGCTCGAGTTTTCCAAACTTTTCGATAGCATGTTATCAACGCCTAAAGCGCGCTAATGCCCATTTTACTAAAAATGGATAGATCATGACAACAGATTTATAGCGAGTTATCAAAAGGGATAGCGCGCTATAGACAATTTTCCAAAAAAAACAAATGTTTTATTATAGAACCCTATCAACGTGCTATCAACACTGATAGTGTGCTGGTGCCTTCTGAAAAATTTTGCCAAACTGCTGGACAGCCTTATTTTTGAAAATTAATATTTTGACACTCAAGAACCATTCCATTAACTCAAAACATATTGGTATAAGATTAAAAACTTTTAAATAATTCAAAACTCATTGAAATTGTGATTAAAACCTTTCGAGAAACATTTTTTCAAAATGAAATACTATATCTAAGTGATTCTGAAGACTTTGCAATTTTCAGAGTTTTAGTACTGAGATTGATCGAGAGTAACCTACACACCAAATATCAAACTAATGCATTAGACATGAGATATGTCTTCGTTCATCGAGCTAGATCTTTATAGACTTCGAAAGCTATTGTTTGATGTGTTCTTGATGCAATACAGGTGATGTGTTCTTTTTTGATGTGTTATCTTACCGAGACCACTTCATCTACTTACAGTTTAAAACAATGGATAGCCTCAGCAAATCTAAGCACAAAAGGGACAAAATGAAGAACTTGCTGAACAATGACGTTATCATCAAGACAGATTGCAATTTCGATTCAATTCGAAGCTTGTTTTGACGAATGCAAGAATCATTACTTTTTTCTCTTGAAAAACTCTTTGGAAAGCTCAATCTAACTTCCAAAAATCGTGTGTGTTGTATTTTTAAAAAAACCAGAGGATGAGTGTTTTATAAAATTAGAAGTTGCAGGTTATAAAGCAAGAGACTACAAAATGATTTGAATTCAAGACATTGTTTAATCTAAAGTTGTTTTGGGCGTGCGAGACAATGGGAATCATCTAGGTGTTAGTAGAAAATATTTCAATTAAGATAAGCTGGAAAAAACTGTGTAAGGAAGTGAAAAATCGAGCAAGCAGAAGTACCCTCATTTTTCTCGTTAGAAATATTAGATTTTGTCTCAGACGTGGAAAGCGTTCTGTTGGGTTGTGTATCATGTTCTCTATTGACAGATAGCAAGCTATAGCAGGTCGATATACACAAACCCGAGAGCTCGAGTTTTCCAAACTTTTCGATAGCGTGTTATCAAGGCCTAAAGCGCGCTAATGCCCATTTTACTAAAAATGGAAAGATCACGGCAACAGATTTCTAGCGAGTTATCAAAGGGGATAGCGCGCTATAGACAATTTTCCTGAAAATCAAATGTTTTATTATAGAACCCTATCAACGTGCTATCAACACGGATAGTGCGCTGCAGCCTTCTGGAAAATTTTGCCAAACTGCCCGATAGCCTTATTTTTGAAAAATTAATATTTTGACACTCAAGAACCATTCCATTGACTCAAAACATATTGGTATAAGATTAAAAACTTTTAAATAATTCAAAACTCATTGAAATTGTGATTAAAACCTTTCGGGAAATATTTTTTCAAAATGAAATACTATATCTAAGTGATTTTGAAGACTTTGCAATTTTCAGAGTTTTAGTGCTGAGATTGATCGAGAGTAACCTACACACCAATGATCAAACTAATGCATTAGACATGAGATATGTCTTCGTTCATCGAGCTTGATCTTTATAGACTTCGAAAGCTATTGTTTGATGTGTTCTTCATACGATACAGGTGATGTGTTCTTTTTTGATGTGTTATCTTACCGAGACCACTTCATCTACTTACAGTTTAAAACAATGGATAGCCTCAGCAAATCTAAGCACAAAAGGGATAAAATGAAGAACTTGTTGAACAATGACGTTATCATCAAGACAGATTGCAATTTTGATTCAATTCGAAGCTTGTTTTGGCAAATGCAAGAATCATTACTTTTTTCTCTTGAAAAACTCTTTGGAAAGCTTAATCCAACTTGCAAAAATCGTGTGTGCTGTATTTTTGAAAACCAGAGGATGAGTGTTTTATAAAATTAGAAGTTGCGGGTTAAAGAGCAAGAGAGTACAAAATGATTTGAATTCAAAACATTGTTTAATATAAAGTTGTTTTGGGCGTGCGAGACAATGGGAATCATCTAGGTGTTAGTAGAAAATATTTTAATTAAGATAAGCTGGAAAAAAAGTGGAAGGAAGAGAAAAATCGAGCAAGCAGAAGTACCCACATTTTTCTCGTTAGAAATATTAGATTTTTGTCTCAGACGTGGATAGCGTTCTGTTTGGTTGTGTATCATGTTCTCTATTGACAGATAGCAGGCTATAGCTGGTCGATATACACAAACCCGAGAGCTCGAATTTTCCAAACTTTTCAATAGCGTGTTATCAAGGCCTAAAGCGTTAATGCCCAATTTACTAAAAATGGAAAGATCACGGCAACAGATTTATAGGGAGTTACCAAAAGGGATAGCGCGCTATAGACAATTTTCCAGAAAAACAAATGTTTTATTATAAAACCCTATCAACGTGCTATCAACACTGATAGTGCGCTGGTGCCTTCTGGAAAATTTTGCCAAACTGCTGGATTGCCTTATTTTTGAAAAATTAATATTTTGACACTCAAGAACCATTCCATTGACTAAAAACATATTGGTATAAGATTAAAAACTTTTAAATAATTCAAAACTCATTGAAATTATGATTAAAACCTTTCGGAAAATATTTTTTCAAAATGAAATACTATATCGAAGTGATTTTGAAGACTTTGCAATTTTCAGAGTTTTAGTGTTGAGAATGATCGAGAGGTTACCGGTACTACACACCAAAGATCAAACTAATGCATTAGACATGAGATATGTCTTCGTTCATCGAGCTTGATCTTTGTAGACTTTGAAAGTATTTGTTTGATGTGTTCTTGATGCAATACAGCTGATGTGTTCTTTTTGATGTGTTATGATATGAACTTCACCAACAATTGTGATGAAACCTAATAACAATGATGGATTAAAACCCCAAGATCGTGTAGACAAGATTGGTTGAGCCTTGACCCGTCACCTAACCAGATGAAAATAAAGACTACGAAGGATTGAAAACGCCACACCAAGATTCAACAATCAAGGTGATAAGTTTGGTTGCTTGAACGCCACAAGATTAACTTGATAAGTTCAAAGAGTTCTTTTAAGAACAAAGAGGACACAAGACCTCACAAGATTAACTTGATCTCAAAACATAATCTATCATTCAAATTCGAGCTACCACTCTATATATACTTGGAACAACCCTACAAGAATAGAAAAAGACATAACTAAATTTAAAACAACACAAACATCAACATAAACAAGTCCCCATGTTTTTAGGCCTCTTGGACTTCTAAAGGTAATGAAAATAGCTAATTGACTAAGTTCAATGTATTTAAAACATAACCTGCCAGGACCAAGTTTATTCCGCTATTTAATATCCTTAAAAGTCAACAAATTCATGCCCTTTGATGGTCAGTCCATGCTGACACGTTTTGTGTGCTAATTAGCTTCTTCAATTGCTTTGATGACATGGACTAAGCCTTGATTATTATTTGAGCCCATCTTGGTCTTTTTAGAATCAGCCCAATTATCTTGGATTAGCCCATTTAGCGCTCCCTTGAAACGTTTGGCTCTAAGTCTTGTAATTGGACCACTTGGAAGTGACAAAGGGTCTTGTGCATATTCAGCTCCATTCCCAAGTGTGTGATCAACGTGTCCAGCTCCTTGGTTTGCATCATTCTCCCCGTCTTGAGAAGGATTTGTCCTCAAATCATCACCTACATCAAAAAGAGACAAATCAGCAACATTAAAGCTTGCACTGACACCATACTCACCTGGTAAGTCAAGCTTGTAGGCATTATCATTGATGCGTTCCACTATTCGAAATGGTCCGTCACCCTGAGGTAGGAGTTTTGAAAGTCGTTTCTCCGGAAAAAGGTCTTTCCTTAAGTGCAACCAAACCCAATCTCCGGGTCCAAACACTACCTTCTTGCGTCCCTTGTTGGCTTGTTGGACATATTGTTTAGTCCCTCTTTCAATGTTCAGCCGTGCCTTTTCATGAGTCATCTTTACAAATTCTGCCTTCTTTTTGCCATCTAAGTTTACACGTTCACTCAAAGGTAAAGAAGTTAAATCCAAAAGTGACAATGGGTTAAAACCATAAACCATTTCAAATGGTGAAAAATTAGTTGCAGAATGAATACTTCGATTATAAGCAAATTCAACATGTGGTAAACAATCTTCCCATGTTTTCAAGTTCTTTTTAATGATAGCACGTAACAAAGAAGACAAAGTTCTATTTACTACTTCAGTTTGACCATCCGTTTGTGGATGACAAGTAGTAGAAAACAATAACTTCGTTCCCAACTTTCCCCACAAAGTCTTCCAAAAGTAACTCAAAAACCTTGCATCCCTATCAGAAACAATGGTCCTAGGCATGCCAGCTAACCTAACAATTTCTTTGAAGAACAAATCAGCTATATGTGATGCATCATCGGTTTTATGACATGCAATGAAGTGTGCCATCTTGGAAAATCTATCTACCACCACAAAAACTGAATCTCTCCCCCTCTTAGTCCTACGTAATCCCGAAACAAAATCCATAGAAATATCAGTCCAAGGTTCACTAGGTATTGGCAAAGGGGTGTACAAACCATGGGGTTTCAACTTAGACTTGACATGTTTACACGTGCTACACTTCTCACGCACAAACCGTCTAGAGAAGCAAGCTAAGCCGTGGAAACTCCTCATTTGGATGATTGCTGTAGGCGTTGGCCAAACTTGGATTGCCTTAACCTTTTCCTCGTCCACCTCAATTCCTCTCTTACTAACAACGAAACCAAGAAACACAAGTGTATCCGTGCAAAAGGTTCTCTTCTTGAGATTAGCAAACTACTTTTCTTTCCTTAGAATTTCCAAAACAGATTTCAAATGCATTACATGTTCTTCCAAGTTTTTGCTATAAATTAGGATATCATCAAAATACACAACGAAAAATCTGCCAATAAATGCACGCAGAACATGGTTCATTAAACGTATAAATGTGCTCGGAGCATTAGTTAAACCGAAAGACATCACTAACCACTCATACAAACCATATTTAGTCTTAAAAGCAGTTTTCCATTCAACACCTTCCTTCACCCTAATCTGATGATATCCACTCTTAAGATCAATTTTTGTAAAGACACAAGAACCATGCAATTCATCCAGCATATCGTCCAATCTAGGAATGGGATGACGATACTTTACCGTTATGTTGTTGATGGCTCGGTAGTCAACACACATCCTCCATGTTCCATCCTTCTTAGGAACTAACAGCACCGGAACTGGATAAGGACTCATGCTTTCACGCACATACCCCTTTTCCAATAATTCACCTACTTGCCTTTGGAGTTCCTTGGTCTCCTCGGGATTACTCCTATAAGCAGGTCAGTTTGGAATTGATGCACCTGGTATGAAATCAATTTGATGTTCAATCCCTCGGATTGGAGGTAATCCATAAGGTACTTCTTCGGGAAGGACATCTTCAAACTCCTGCAAAAGAGAAACAATAACGCTCGGCAAAGCACCGACGAGATCATTAGTACATAAAAGAACCTCATTGTACATGAGTACAATAAGGGGCTGGTGTGATAATAATGCTCTTTTGATCTCACTTTTTTTTGCAATGCAATATGGCTGAAATCCCCTCTCTTTCTTTTTTTCTCTGATCAATGTTTTTTTTCTCTCTTTTTTTTTTTCAATTTCGGCCTTCATTTCTTTTTCTTTCTTTTATTCATTTGAGCTTTGTAACTTTAATTGGTCCTCCGTGACTTGTTTTGGAGCCAATGGCACAAGAATAATAGGCTGCCCTTTATGAGTGAAAGAATACCTATTTGTGAATCCATCATGCTTAGCCCTTTTATCATACTGCCATGGTCTTCCCAACAATAAATGGCATGCATGCATAGGAACCACATCACAAAACACCTCATCCCCATATTTACCAATGGATAATGCCACCAACACTTGCCTTGTCACCTTGATTTCGCCACAGTCATTCAGCCACTGAAGCCGATAAGGGTGAGGATGTTTCAAGGTTGTTAAGGCCAATTTCTCCACCAAATAAGTGCTGGCTACGTTTGTGCAACTCTCTCCATCGATAATGACACTGCAAACTTTGTTGTTTGCAAAGCACCGAGTATGAAACAAGTTCTCCCTTTGGTTACTTTCTTCCTCCATGACCTGTACATTTAGAACTCGCCTTGCTACCAATAAATCTCCAACCACAACACTTTGCTCATCATCGGCATCCTCCAAAGGTGGCATGTCAGCATCATCTACTTCATCCCTCAACATAAGCCTTATCTCCCCTAACAACGCTTGCATTCGGAGGTTCGGAACTGCATGTTGTCGAACTTCTTCGGTTGTATCTTCTTCTTGATTACTGGACATATTCAAAATCTGCAAAACAAAGTTAGAATCCTCACAAGCACTCCCTCACGTGTTTCACTCAAGAATTGGATACACTTGCACTCGTGTTTTCACTCTAAACGGCTTTTACCCTCTTATGGTCTCACACACTCTTGCCATTTTCCACTCTTTTGTGTCTTCTTTAGTTCTTAATCAAACTTCAAGAACTAATTCAAAATAAAAATGAAAATAAAAGATAGTCAAACTTATCTTAGAACCAAAGCTCTGAATACCAAATGATATGATCTTCACCAACAATTGTGATGAAACCCAATAACAATGATGGATTAGAACCCCAAGATCTTGTAGACAAGATTGGTTGAGCCTTGACCCATCACCTAACCAGATGAAAACCAAGACTACGAAGGATTGAAGACGCCACACCAAGATTCAACAATCAAGGTGATAAGTTTGGTTGCTTGAATGCCACAAGATTAACTTGATAAGTTCAAAGAGTTCTTTTAAGAACAAAGAGGACACAAGACCTCACAAAATTAACTTGATCTCAAAACATAATCTATCATTCAAATTCGAGCTACAATTCTATATATACTTGGGACAACCCTACAAGAATAGGAAAAGACATAACTAAATTTTAAACAACACAAACATCAACATAAACAAGTCCCCATGTTTTTAGGCCTCTTAGACTTCTAAAGGTAATCAAAATAGCTAATTGACTAAGTTCAATGTATTTAAAACATAACCAGCCAGGACCATGTTTATTCCCCTATTTAATATCCTTAAAAGTCAACAAATTCATGCCCTTTGATGGTCAGTCCATGCTGACACGTTTTGTGTGCTAATTAGCTTCTTCAATTGCTTTGATGACATGGACTAAGCCTTGATTATAATTTGAGCCCATCTTGGTCTTTTTAGAATTAGCCCAATTATATTGGATTAGCCCATTTAGCGCTCCCTTGAAACGTTTGGCTCTAAGTCTTGTAATTGGACCACTTGGAAGTGACAAAGGGTCTTGTGCATATTCAGCTCCATTCCCAAGTGTATGATCAACTTGTCCAACTCCTTGGTTTGCATCATGTTATCTTACCGAGACCACTACATCTACTTACAGTTTAAAACAATGGATAGCCTCTGCAAATATAGGCACAAGAGGGATAAAATGAAGAACTTGCTGAACAATGACGTTATCATCAAGACATATTGCAATTTTGATTCAATTCGAAGCTTGTTTTGGCAAATGCAAGAATCATTACTTTTTTCTCTTGAAAAACTCTTTGGAAAGCTCAATCTAACTTTCAAAAATCGGGTGTGTTGTATTTTTGAAAACCAGAGGATGAGTGTTTTATAAAATTAGAAGTTGCGGGTTAAAGTGCAAGAGTGTAGAAAATGATTTGAATTCAAAACATTGTTTAATCTAAAGTTGTTTTGGGCGTTCGAGACAATGGGAATCATCTAGGTGTTAGTAGAAAATATTTCAATTTATATAAGCTGGAAAAACTGTGTAAGGAATAGAAAAATCGAGCAAGCAAAAGTACCCACATTTTTCTCGTTAGAAATATTAGATTTTTGTCTCAGAAGTGCATAGCGTTTTGTTGGGTTGTGTATCATGTTCTCTATTGACAGATAGCAGGCTATAGAAGGTCGATATACACAAACCCGAGAGCTCGTGTTTTTCAAACTTTTGGATAGCGTGTTATCAAGGCCTAAAGCGTGCTAATGCCCATTTTACTAAAAATGGAAAGATCACGGTAACAGATTTATAGCGAGTTATCAAAGGGGATAGCGCGCTATAGACAATTTTCCAGAAAACAATTGTTTTATTATAGAACCCTATCAGCATGCTATCAACACTAATACTGCGCTAGTGCCTTCTGGAAAATTTTGCCAAACAATTGGATAGCCTTATTTTTGAAAAATTAATATTTTGATGATGCAAACCAAGGAGCAGGACAAGTTGATCAAATGATGCAAACCAAGGTGCTGGACAAGTTGATCATACACTTGGGAATGGAGCTGAATATGCACACGACCCATTGTCACTTCCAAGCGGTCCAATTACAAGACTTAGAGCCAAATGTTTCAAGGAAGCGCTAAATGGGCTAATCCAAGAGAATTGGGCTGATGCTAAAAAGACCAAGATGGGCTCAAATAATAATCAAGGCTTAGTCCATGTCATCAAAGCAATTTAAGAAGCTAATTAGCACACAAAACGTGCCAGCATCGACTGACTATCAAAGGGCATGAATTTGTTGAGTTGCAAGGATATAAAATAGGGGAATAAACTTGGTCCTGGCTGGTTATGTTTTAAATACATTAAACTTAGTCAATTAGCTATTTTGGTTACCTTTAGAAGTCCAAGAGGCCTAAAAGCGTGGGGACTTGTTCCTTAGAAGTCCAAGAGGCCTAAAAACATGGGGACTTGTCCTTTAGAAGTCCAAGAGGCCTAGAAATGTGGGGACTTGTTCTTTAGAAGTCCAAGAGGCCAAAAAACTTGGGGACTTGTCCTTTAGAAGTCCAAGAGGCCTAAAAACGTGGGGACTTGTTCTTTAGAAGTCCAAGAGGCCTAAAAACGTGGGGACTTGTCCTTTAGAAGTCCAAGAGGCCTGAAAACGTGGGGACCTTTCTATGTTGATGTTTGTGTTGTTTTAAATTTAGGTATGTCTTTTCCTATTCTTGGAGGGTTGTTCCAAGTATATATAGAGTGGTAGCTCGAATTTGAATGGTAGATTATGTTTTGAGATCAAGTTAATCTTGTGAGGTCTTGTGTCCTCTTTGTTCTTAAAAGAACTCTTTGAACTTATCAAGTTAATCTTGTGGTGTTCAAGCAACCAAACTTATCACCTTGATTGTTGAATCTTGGTGTGGCGTTTTCAATCCTTCGTAGTCTTGGTTTTCATCTGGTTAGGTGACGGGTCAAGGCTCAACCAATCTTGTCTACACGATCTTGGGGTTCTAATCCATCATTGTTATTGGGTTTTATCACAATTGTTGGTGAAGTTCATATGATTTGGTATCAGAGCTTTGGTTCTAAGATAAGTTTGACTATCTTTTATTTTCATTTTTTTATTTCCTGAAAAAGAAAAATTGTCAAAAAAAAAAAGAAGAAAAGTGATTCCAGTAAGAAAATTTCCACTTTTCGATCTTGTTTCTCACCTTATTCATGTTCTTGATCTTTTGATGAGTTTTGGTTGTTTCTCATTTTTGAATTGTTGCTAGATTATTTTGAATTAGTTCTTGAAGTTTGATTAAGAACTAAAGAAGACACAAATGAGTGGAAAAAGGCAAGAGTGTGTGAGACCATAAGAGGGTAAAAGCCGTTTAGAGTGAAAACTCCAGTGCAAGTGTATCAAATTCTTGAGTGAAACACGTGAGGGAGTGCTTGTGAGGATTCTAACCTTGTTTTGCAGATTTTAAATATGTCCAATAATCAAGAAGAAGATACAACCAAAGAAGTTCGACAACATGCAGTTCTGAACCTCCAAATGCAAGGGTTGTTAGGGGAGATGAGGCGTATGTTGAGGGATGAATTAGAACCTATTCAGGAGAGGTTGGACAGGGTAGAAGCAGGAACTCCTAGGGAACAGCAACAAGACATCCACAATAGGCAGCAAGGTAGGCGTGTTCCGTGACGGAATGTTGAGGAAGAGGCAGAGTCAGAGCAGTTCGATGAGCCATATTTGAACCGGGGCAGGTTTGAGCGTGGGAATGGGAATCGAGAAGCTTGGATGGGTAGGCCTCGGAGAGATAATGATTTAGGAAACATAAAGATTAAAATCCCATCTTTTTAAGGTAAAAGTGATCCTGAAGTTTATTTGAAGTGGGAAACTAAAATGGAGATGGTGTTTGATTGTCACAACTACTCGGAGATAAAGAAGGTTAAGTTGGCTGCAATTGAATTCACCGATTATGCCATGTTTGGTGGGATCAATTACTGATTAATAGGAGAAGGAATAGAGAGCCACCCGTGGACACTTGGGAGGAGATGAAAATGCTTATGAGGAAGCGTTTTGTACCCAGCCACTATTATAGGGGATTGTATCAAAAGTTGCAGATGTTAAATCAAGGTTCCAAGAGTGTGGAAGAATATTACAAGGAGATGGAAGTAGCTATGATCCGGACTAATGTAGAAGAGGACCGGGAGGCCACCATGGCTAAGTTTTTGCACGGTTTAAATAGTGAGATTGCGGATATAGTCGAGATGCAGCACTATGTTGAGTTGACAGATATGGTGCATCAAGCCATAAAGGTGGAGGAACAGTTCAAACGAAAGGGGTTGGCTAGGACGGGACAACCTATGGCTACCACCAGCCCATGGAAGACAGCTCAACAAAGGGACGAGCAGCTACAAAATAAGCCAAAATTTGAACCCTTTCAGAATGCCAAACCAACGACCGCCGCTACTTCAGGTAACACTGGAACTTCAAGTTCTAAAATGATGCAAACCAAGGAGCTGGACAAGTTGATCATACACTTGGGAATGGAGCTGAATATGCACAAGACCCTTTGTCACATCCAAGTGGTCCAATTACAAGACTTAGAGTCAAACGTTTCAAGGAAGCGCTAAATGGGCTAATCCAAGAGAATTAGGCTGATGCTAAAAAGACCAAGATGGGCTCAAATAATAATCAAGGCTTAGTCCATGTCATCAAAGCAATTGAAGAAGCTAATTAGCACACAAAATGTGCCAGCATGGACTGACCATAAAAGGGCATGAATTTGTTGACTTTTAAGGATATTAAATAGGGGAATAAACTTGGTCCTAGCTGGTTATGTTTTAAATACATTGAACTTAGTCAATTAGCTATTTTGATTACCTTTAGAAGTCCAAGAGGCCTAAAAACGTGGGGACTTGTTCTTTAGAAGTCCAAGAGGCCCAAAAACATGGGGACTTGTCCTTTAGAAGTCCAAGAGGCCTATAAACATGGGGACTTGTTCTTTAGAAGTCCAAGAGGCCTAAAAACGTGGGGACTTGTCCTTTAGAATTCCAAAAGGCCTAAAAACGTGGGGATTTGTCCTTTAGAATTCCAAGAGCGCTAAAAACATGGGGACTTGTCCTTTAGAAGTCCAAGAGGCCTAAAAACGTGGGGACTTGTCCTTTAGAAGTCCAAGAGGCCTAAAAACATGGGGACTTGTTTATGTTGATGTTTGTGTTATTTTAAATTTAGTTATATCTTTTCCTATTCTTGGAGGGTTGTTCCAAGTATATATAGAGTGGTAGCTCAAATTTGAATGGTAGATTATGTTTTGAGATCAAGTTAATCTTGTGAGGTCTTCTGTCCTCTTTGTTTTTAAAAGAACTCTTTGAACTTATCAAGTTAATCTTGTGGCGTTCAAGCAACCAAACTTATCACCTTGATTGTTGAATCTTGGTGTGGCGTTTTCAATCCTTCGTAGTCTTGGTTTTCATCTGGTTAGGTGACGGGTCAAGGCTCAACCAATCTTGTCTACACGATCTTGGGGTTCTAATCCATCATTGTTATTGGGTTTCATCACAATTGTTGGTGAAGTTCATATCATTTGGTATTCAGAGCTTTGGTTCTAAGATAAGTTTGACTATTTTTTATTTTCATTTTTATTTCCTATTCCCTATTGTGGAAAAAAAAATTAAAAAAAGAATTCGTCAAAAAAAAAGAGACAGAAAGTGATTCCAGTAAGAAAATTTCCTCTTTTCAATCTTGTTTCCCACCTTATTCATGTTCTTGATCTTGCTGTAAAAAAAAAAAAAAAAGTGGAGAAGAAAAGTAATTCCAGTAAGAAAATTTCTTCTTTTCATTCTTGTTTCTCACCTTATTCATGTTCTTGATCTTGCTGTAAAAAAAAAAAAAAAGGAGAAGAAAAGTGATTCCAGTAAGAAAATTTTCTCTTTTCAATCCTGTTTCTCACCTTATTCATGTTCTTGATCTTTTGATGAGTTTTGGTTGTTTCTCATTTTTGACTTGCTGCTAGATTATTTTGAATTAGTTCTTGAAGTTTGATTAAGAACTAAAGAAGACACAAAAGAGTGGAAAATGGCAAGAGTGTGTGAGACCATAAGAGGGTAAAAGCCGTTTAGAGTGAAAACACGAGTACAAGTGTATCAAATTCTTGAGTGAAACACGTGAGGGAGTGCTTGTGAGGATTCTAACCTTGTTTTGCAGATTTTAAATATGTCCAATAATCAAGAAGAAGATACAACCGAAGAAGTTCGACAACATGCAGTTCCGAACCTCCAAATGCAAGCGTTGTTAGGGGAGATGAGGCTTATGTTGAGGGATGAAGTAGATGATGCTGACATGCCACCTTTGGACGATGCCGATGATGACCAAAGTGTTGTGGTTGGAGATTTATTGGTAGCAAGGCGAGTTCTCAATGTGCAGGTTAAGGAGGAAGAAAGTAACCAAAGGGAGAACTTGTTTCATACTCGGTTCTTTGTAAACAACAAAGTTTGCAGTGTCATTATCGATGGAGGGAGTTGCACAAACGTAACCAGCACTTATTTGGTGGAGAAACTGGCCTTAACTACCTTGAAACATCCTCACCCTTATCGACTTCAGTGGCTGAATGACTGTGGCGAAATCAAGGTGACAAGGCAAGTGTTGGTGGCATTATCCATTGGTAAATATGAGGATGAGGTGCTTTGTGATGTGGTTCCTATGCATGCATGCCATTTATTGTTGGGAAGACCATGGCAGTATGATAAAAGGGCTAAGCATGATGGATTCACAAATAGGTATTCTTTCACTCATAAAGGGCAGCCTATTATTCTTGTGTCATTGGCTCCAAAACAAGTCAGGGAGGACCAATTAAAGTTACAAAGCTCAAATGAAAAAAAGAAAGAAAAAGAAATGAAGGCCGAAATTAAAAAAAAAGAGAAAAAAAAAACATTGATCAGAGAAAAAAAGAAAGAGAGGGGATTTCAGCCATAGTGAGAGCAAGAGAGGAAAAATTCAATTGCATTGCAAAAAAAAGTGAGGTCAAGAGAGCATTATTATCACACCAGCCCCTTATTGTACTCATGTACAAGGAGGCTCTTTTATGTACTAATGATCTCGTCGGTGCTTTGCCGAGCGTTATTGTTTCTCTTTTGCAGGAGTTTGAAGATGTCCTTCCCGAAGAAGTACCTTATGGATTACCTCCAATCCGAGGGATTGAACATCAAATTGATTTCATACCAGGTGCATCAATTCCAAACCGACCTGCTTATAGTAGTAATCCCGAGGAGACCAAGGAACTCCAAAGGCAAGTAGGTGAATTATTGGAGATGGGGTATGTGTGTGAAAGCATGAGTCCTTGTGCAGTTTCGGTGCTGTTAGTTCCTAAGAAGGATGGAACATGGAGGATGTGTGTTGACTACCGAGCCATCAACAACATAACGGTAAAGTATCGTCATCCCATTCCTAGATTAGATGATATGCTGGATGAATTGCATGGTTCTTGTGTCTTTACAAAAAGTGATCTTAAGAGTGGATATCATCAGATTAGGATGAAGGAAGGTGATGAATGGAAAACTGTTTTTAAGAGTAAATATGGTTTGTATGAGTGGTTAGTGATGCCTTTCGGTTTAACTAATGCTCCGAGCACATTTATGCGTTTAATGAACCATGTCTTGCGTGCATTTATTGGCAGATTTGTCGTTGTGTATTTTGATGATATCCTAATTTATAGCAAAAACTTGGAAGAACATGTAATGCATTTGAAATCTGTTTTGGAAATTCTAAGGAAAGAAAAGTTGTTTGCTAATCTCAAGAAGTGCACCTTTTGCACGGATACACTTGTGTTTCTCGGTTTTGTTGTTAGTAAGAGAGGAATTGAGGTGGACGAGGAAAAGGTTAAGGCAATCCAAGAGTGGCCAACGGCTACAACAATCAGCCAAGTGAGGAGTTTCCACGGCTTAGCTAGCTTCTATAGACAGTTTGTGCGTGATTTTAGTAGCTTAGCCTCACCTCTTACTGAAGTCATCATGAAAAATGTGCCGTTTAAGTGGGGGAAAGAACAAGAAAAGGTATTTAATCTGATCAAAGAAAAGTTAACTAATGCACCTTTGCTTGTTTTACCTAACTTTGCTAAAACTTTTGAAAATGAGTGTGATGCTTCAGGTATAGGTATTGGAGCTGTTTTGATGCAAGAGGGACGTCCAGTTGCTTATTTCAGTGAAGAGTTGAGTGGGGCAGCCCTAAATTACCCTACTTATGATAAGGAGATGTACGCCTTGGTAAGGGCTTTGGAAAATTGGCAGCACTATCTATGGCCAAAGGAATTTGTGATTCACACAGATCATGAATCTTTGAAGCATTTGAAAGGACAACAAAAGTTGAACAGATGCCATGCCAAGTGGGTGGAATTCATTGAAACATTTTCTTATGTGATCAGATACAAGCAAGGTAAGGAAAATGTTGTGGCTGATGCAATTGTCCCGAAGGTATGCTTTACTTTCCATTTTAGATACAAAATTGCTTGGTTTTGAATACATTAAGGATTTGTATGCACAAGATTCTGATTTTGGTGAAGTGTTCAATGCCTGTGAAAAAGTGGCGTTTGGTAAGTTTTATAGGCATGATGGATTTTTGTTTCGGGAAAATAAACTGTGTGTGCCTATGTGTTCCTTGCATGAATTGTTTGTGAGAGAAGCTCATGGTGGTGGTTTGATGGGTCATTTTGGTGTAGCTAAGACATTAGGAATTTTGCGTGATCATTTTTTTTTGCCTCATATGAAACGTGATGTGGAAAGAATCTGTGAGAAGTGTATCACGTGTAAACAGGCCAAGTCTAAGTTGAAAGCCCATGGTTTGTACACCCCTTTGCCAATACCTAGTGAACCTTGGACTGATATTTCTATGGATTTTGTTTTGGGATTACCTAAGACTAAGAGGGGGAGAGATTCAGTTTTTGTGGTGGTAGAAAGATTTTCCAAGATGGCACACTTCATTGCATGTCATAAAACCGATGATGCATCACATATAGCTGTTTTGTTCTTCAAAGAAATTGTTAGGTTACATGGCATGCCTAGGACCATTGTTTCTGATAGGGATGCAACGTTTCTGAGTTACTTTTGGTAGACTTTGTGGAAAAAGTTGGGAACCAAGTTATTGTTTTCTACTACTTGTCATCCACAAACGGATGGTCAAACTGAAGTAGTAAATAGAACTTTGTCTTTACAAAAATTGATCTTAAGAGTGGATATCATCAGATTAGGATGAAGGAAGGTGATGAATGGAAAACTGCTTTTAAGACTAAATATGGTTTGTATGAGTGGTTAGTGATGCCTTTCGGTTTAACTAATGCTCCGAGCACATTTATACATTTAATGAACCATGTTTTGCGTGCATTTATTGGCAGATTTTTCGTTGTGTATTTTGATGATATCCTAATTTATAGCAAAAACTTGGAAGAACATGTAATGCATTTGAAATCTGTTTTGGAAATTCTAAGGAAAGAAAAGTAGTTTGCTAATCTCAAGAAGAGAACCTTTTGCACGGATACACTTGTGTTTCTTGGTTTTGTTGTTAGTAAGAGAGGAATTGAGGTGGACGAGGAAAAGGTTAAGGCAATCCAAGTGTGGCCAACGCCTACAGCAATCATCCAAGTGAGGAGTTTCCACGGCTTAGCTAGCTTCTGTAGACAGTTTGTGCGTGAGAAGTGTATCACGTGTAAACATGTCAAGTCTAAGTTGAAACCCCATGGTTTGTACACCCCTTTGCCAATACCTAGTGAACCTTGGACTGATATTTCTATGGATTTTGTTTTGGGATTACCTAGGACTAAGAGGGGGAGAGATTCAGTTTTTGTGGTGGTAGATAGATTTTCCAAGATGGCACACTTCATTGCATGTCATAAAACCGATAATGCATCACATATAGCTGATTTGTTCTTCAAAGAAATTGTTAGGTTACATGGCATGCCTAGGACCATTGTTTCTGATAGGGATGCAACATTTTTGAGTTACTTTTGCTAGACTTTGTGGGGAAAGTTGGGAACCAAGTTATTGTTTTCTACTACTTGTCATCCACAAACGGATGATCAAACTGAAGTAGTAAATAGAACTTTGTCTTCTTTGTTACGTGCCATCATTAAAAAGAACTTGAAAACATGGGAAGATTGTTTGCCACATGTTGAATTTGCTTATAATCGAAGTATTCATTCTGCAACTAATTTTTCACCATTTGAAATGGTTTATGGTTTTAACCCATTATCACCTTTGGATTTAACTTCTTTACCTTTGAGTGAACGTGTAAACTTAGATGGCAAAAAGAAGGCAGAATTTGTAAAGATGATTCATGAAAAGGCACGGCTGAACATTGAAATGAGAACTAAACAATATGTCCAACAAGCCAACAAGGGACGCAAGAAGGTAGTGTTTGAACCCGGAGATTGGGTTTGGTTGCACTAAAGGAAGGACCGTTTCCCGGAGAAACGGCGTTCAAAACTCCTACCTCGAGGTGACGGACCATTTCAAATAGTGGAATGCATCAATGATAATGCCTACAAGTTTGACTTACCAGGTGAGTGTGGTGTTAGTGCAAGCTTTAATGTTGCTGATTTGTCTCCTTTTGATGTAGGTGATGATTTCAGGACAAATCCTTCTCAAGAGGGGGAGAATGATGCAAACCAAGGAGCTGGACAAGTTGATCATACACTTGGGAATGGAGCTGAATATGCACAAGACCCTTTGTCACTTCCAAGTGGTCCAATTACAAGACTTAAAGCCAAACGTTTCAAGGAAGCGCTAAATGGGCTAATCCAAGAGAATTGGGCTAATTCTAAAAAGACCAAGATGGGCTCAAATAATAATCAAGGCATAGTCCATGTCATCAAAGCAATTAAAGAAGCTAATTAGCACACAAAACGTGCCAGCATGGACTGACAATCAAAGGGCATGAATTTGTTGACTTTTAAGGATATTAAATAGGGGAATAAACTTGGTCCGAGCTGGTTATGTTTTAAATACATTGAACTTAGTCAATTGGCTATTTTCATTACCTTTAGAAGTCCAAGAGGCCTAAAAACATGGGGACTTATTCTTTAGAAGTCCAAGAGGCCTAAAAACATGGGGCCTTGTCCTTTAGAAGTCCAAGAGGCCTATAAACATGGGGACTTGTTCTTTAGAAGTCCAAGAGGCCTAAAAACGTGGGGACTTGTCTTTTAGAATTCCAGTTGGCCTAAAAACGTGGGGGCTTGTCCTTTAGAAGTCCAAGAGGCCTAAAAACGTGGAGACTTGTCCTTTAGAAGTCCAAGAGGCCTAAAAACATGGGGACTTGTTTATGTTGATGTTTGTGTCGTTTTAAATTTAGTTTTGTTGTTTCCTATTCTTGGAGGGTTGTTCCAAGTATATATAGAGTGGTAGCTCGAATTTGAATGATAGATTATGTTTTGAGATCAAGTTAATGTTGTGAGGTGTTGTGTCCTCTTTGTTCTTAAAAGAACTCTTTGAACTTATCAAGTTAATCTTGTGGCGTTCAAGCAACCAAACTTATCACCTTGATTGTTGAATCTTGGTGTGGCGTTTTCAATCCTTCGTAGTCTTGGTTTTCATCTGGTTAGGTAACGGGTCAAGGCTGAACCAATCTTCTCTACACGATCTTGGGGTTCTAATCCATCATTGTTTTTGGGTTTCATCACAATTATTGGTGAAGTTCATATCATAAAACACGTGATATTTAGTGTTTTAAATGTCAGGGGCGGGGACACATAGCCAGCTAGTGTGTAAACAAAAGGGTGATGGTGATAAACGCCCAAGGAGAGCTTGAGTCGGAGAATGAGGAAGAAGTAGATGATGCTGACATGCCACCTTTGGAGGATGCCGATGATGAGCAAAGTGATGTGGTTGGAGATTTATTGGTAGCAAGGCGAGTTCTCAATGTGCAGGTTAAGGAGGAAGAAAGTAACCAAAGGGAGAACTTGTTTCATACTCGGTGCTTTGTAAACAACAAAGTTTGCAGTATCAATATCGATGGAGGGAGTTGCACAAACGTAGCCAGTACTTATTTGGTGGAGAAATTGGCCTTAACTACCTTGAAACATCCTCACCCTTATCGGCTTCAATGGCTGAATGAATGTCGCGAAATCAAGGTAACAAGGCAAGTGTGTTGGTGGCATTATCCATTAGTAAATATGAGGATGAAGTGCTTTGTGATGTGGTTCCTATGCATGCATGCCATTTATTGTTGGGAAGACCATGGCAGTATGATAAGAGGGCTAGGCATGATGGATTCTCAAATAGGTATTCTTTCAGTCATAAAGGGCAGCCTATTATTCTTGTGCCATTGACTCCAAAACAAGTCAGGGAGCACCAATTAAAGTTACACAGCTCAAATAAAGAAAAGAAAGAAAAAGAAATGAAGGCCGAAATTGAAAAAAAAAAAAAAAAGAGAAACGTTGATTAGAGCGAAAAAGAAAGAGAGGGGATTTCAGCCATAGTGAGAGCAAGGGATAAAAGATTCAATTACATTGCAAAAAAAAGTGAGATCAAGAGAGCATTATTTTCACACCAGCCCCTTATTGTACTCATGTACAAGGACGCTCTTTTATGTACTAATGATCTCGTCGGTGCTTTGCCGAGCGTTATTGTTTCTCTTTTGCAGGAGTTTGAAGATGTCCTTCCCGAAGAAGTACCTTATGGATTACTTCCAATCTGAGGTATTGAAGATCGTTCGAACGGACAGCAAAGGTTGAACAGACGCCATGCCAAGTGGGTGGAATTCATTGAAACATTTCCTTATGTGATCAGATACAAGCAAGGTGATGATTTGAGGACAAATCCTTCTCAAGAGGGGGAGAATGATGCAAACCATGTAGCTGGACAAGTTGATCATACACTTGGGAATGGAGCTGAATATGCACACGACCCATTGTCACTTCCAAGTGGTCCAATTACAAGACTTAGAGCCAAACGTTTCAAGGAAGCGCTAAATGGGCTAATCCAAGAGAATTGGGCTGATGCTAAAAAGACCAAGATGGGCTCAAATAATAATCAAGGCTTAGTCCATGTCATCAAAGCAATTTAAGAAGCTAATTAGCACACAAAACGTGCCAGCATGGACTGACCATCAAAGGGCATGAATTTGTTGAGTTGCAAGGATATAAAATAGGGGAATAAACTTGGTCATGGCTGGTTATGTTTTAAATACATTGAACTTAGTTAATTAGCTATTTTGGTTACCTTTAGAAGTCCAAGAGGCCTAAAAACGTGGGGACTTGTTCTTTAGAAGTCCAGGAGGCCTAAAAACATGGGGACTTGTCCTTTAGAAGTCCAAGAGGCCTAAAAATGTGGGGACTTGTCCTTTAGAATTCCAAGAGGCCTAAAAACGTGGGAACTTGTCCTTTAGAAGTCCAAGAGCCCTAAAAACGTGAGGACTTGTCCTTTAGAAGTCCAAGAGGCCTAAAAACGTGGGGACTTGTCTATGTTGATGTTTGTGTTGTTTTAAATTTAGTTATGTCTTTTCCTATTCTTGGAGGGTTGTTCCAAGTATATGTAGAGTGGTAGCTCGAATTTGAATGGTAGATTATGTTTTGAGATCAAGTTAATGTTGTGAGGTATTGTGTCCTCTTTGTTCTTAAAAGAACTCTTTGAACTTAACAAGTTAATCTTGTGGCGTTCAAGCAACCAAACTTATCACCTTGATTGTTGAATCTTGGTGTGGCATTTTCAATCCTTCGTAGTCTTGGTTTTCATCTGGTTAGGTGACGGGTCAAGGCTCAACCAATCTTGTCTACACGATCTTCGGGTTCTAATCCATCATTGTTATTGGGTTTTATCACAATTGTTGGTGAAGTTCATGCAGAAGTACCAACATTTTTCTCGTTAGAAATATTAGATTTTTGTCTCAGACCTGGATAGCGTTATGTTGGGTTGTGTATCATGTTCTCTATTGACAGAGAGCAGGCTATAACAGGTCGACATACACAACCTCGAGAGCTCGTGTTTTCAAAACTTTTCGATAGCGTGTATCAAGGCCTAAAGCGCACTAATGCCCATTTTACTAAAAATGGAAAGATCACGACAACAGATTTATAGCGAGTTATCAAAGGGGATAGCGCGTTATAGACAATTTTTCAGAAAAACAAATGTTTTATTATAGAACCCTACCAACGTGCTATCAACACTGATAGTGCGCTAGTGCCTTCTGGAAAATTTTCCCAAACTGCTGGATAGCCTTATATTTGAAAAATTAATATTTTGACACTCACGAACCATTTCATTGACTCAAAACATATTGGTAAAAGATTAAAAACTTTTATATAATTCAAAACTCATTGAAATTATGATAAAAACCTTTCGAAAAACATTTTTTCAAAATGAAATACTATATCGAAGTGATTTTGAAGACTTTGCAATTTTCAGAGTTTTAGTGTTGAGATTGATCGAGAGCAACCTACACACCAAAGATCAAACTAATGCATTAGACATGAGATATGTCTTCGTTCTTCGAGCTTGATCTTTATAGTCTTCGAAAGCTATTGTTTGATGTGTTCTTTTTTGATGTGTTATCTTACCGAGACCACTTCATCTACTTACAGTTTAAAACAATGGATAACCTCTGCAAATCTAAGTACAAAAGGGATAAAATGAAAAACTTGCTGAACAATGATGTTATCATCAACACAGATTGCAAATTTGATTCAATTCGAAGCTTGCTTTGGCAAATGCAAGAATCATTACTTTTTTCTATTGAAAAACCCTTTGGAAAACTCAATCTAACTTGCAAAAATCGTGTGTGTTGTATTTTTGAAAATCAGAGGATGAGTGTTTTATAAAATTAAAAGTTGCTGGTTAAAGAGCAAGAGAGTACAAAATGATGTGAATTCAAGACATTGTTTAATCTAAAGTTGTTTTGGGCGTGCGAGACAATGGGAATAATCTAGGTGTTAGTAGATATTATTTCAATTAAGATAACCTGGAAAAACTGTGTAAGGAATAGAAAAATCGAGCAAGCAGAAGTTCCCACATTTTTCTCGTTAGAAATATCATATTTTTTTCTCAGACGTGGATAGCGTGCTATTGGGTTGTGTATCTTGTTCTCTATTGACAAATAGCAGGCAATAGCAGGTCGATATACACAAACCCGAGAGCTCGAGTTTTTCAGACTTTCCGATAGCGTGTTATCAAGGCCTAGAGCGCGCTATTGCCCATTTTATTAAAAATGGAAATATCACGGCAACAACTTTATAGCTAGTTATCAAAGGGGATAGCGCGCTATAAACAAATTTCCAGAAAAAAAAATGTTTTATTATAGAACCCTATCAGCATGCTATCAACACTAATAGTGCGCTAGTGCCTTCTGGAAATGTTTGGCAAATTGTTGGATAGCCTTATTTTTGAAAAATTAATATTTTGACACTCAAGAACCATTTCATTGACTCAAAACATATTGATATAAGATTAAAAACTTTTAAATAATTCAAGACTCATTGAAATTATGATTAAAACCTTTCAAAAAACATTTTTTCAAAATGAAATACTATGTCGAAGTAATTTTGAAGACTTTGCAATTTTCAGAGTTTTAGTGCTGAGATTGATCGAGAGGTTACCGGTACTACACACCAAAGATCAAACTAATGCATTAGACATGAGATATGTCTTCGTTCTTCGAGCTTGATCTTTTTAGACTTCGAAAGCTATTGTTTGATGTGTTCTTGATGCAATACAGGTGATGTGTTCTTTTTGATGTGTTATCTTGCCGAGACCATTTCATCTACTTACAGTTTAAAACAATCGATAGCCTCTGCAAAATCTAAGCACAAAAGGGATAAAATGAAAAACTTGCTGAACAATGACGTTATCATCAAGACGGATTGCAATTTTGATTCAATTTGAAGCTTGTGTTTGGCAATTGCAAGAATCATTACTTTTTTCTCTTGAAAAACTCTTTGGAAAGCTCAATCTAACTTGCAAAAATCGTGTGTTGTATTTTTGAAAACCAGAGGATGAATTTTTTATAAAATTAGAAGTTGTGGGTTAAAGAGCAAGAGAGTACAAAATTATTTGAATTCAAAACATTGTTTAATCTAAAGTTGTTTTGGGTGTGCGAGACAATGGGAATCATCTAGGTGTTAGTAGAAAATATTTCAATTAAGATAAGCTGGAAAAACTGTGTAAGGAAGAGAAAAATCGAGCAAGCAGAAGTACCCACATTTTTCTCGTTAGAAATATTAGATTTTTGTCTCAGACGTGGATAGCGTTCTGTTGGGTTGTGTATCATGTTCTCTATTGACAGATAGTAGGCTATATGATGAAAACCAATGAGCTGGACAAGTTGATCAGACATTTGGGAATGGAGCTGAATATGCACAAGACCCTTTGTCACTTCCAAGTGGTCCACTTACAAGACTTAGAGCCAAACGTTTCAAGGAAGCACTAAATGGGCTAATCCAAGATAATTGGGCTGATGCTAAAAAGACCAAGATGGGCTCAAATAATAATCAAGGCTTAGTCCATGTCATCAAAGCAATTGAAGAAGCTAATTAGCACACAAAACGTGCCAGCACGGACTGACCATCAAAGGGCATGAATTTGTTGAGTTGCAAGGATATTAAATAAGGGAATAAACTTGGTCCTGGCTGGTTATGTTTTAAATACATTAAACTTAGTCAATTAGCTATTTTGATTACCTTTAGAAGTCCAAGAGGCCTAAAAACATGGGGACTTGTTCTTTAGAAGTCCAAGAGGCCTAAAAACATGGGGACTTGTTCTTTAGAAGTCCAAGAGGCCTAAAAACATGGGGACTTGTCCTTTAGAAGTCCAAGAGGCCTAAAAACATGGGGACTTGTTCTTTAGAAGTCCGAGAGGCCTAAAAACATGGAGACATGTTCTTTAGAAGTCCAAGAGGCCTTAAAACGTGGGGACGTGTCTATGTTGGTGTTTGTGTTGTTTTAAATTTAGTTGTTTTTTCCTATTCTTGGAGGGTTGTTCCAAGTATATATAGAGTGGTAGCTCGAATTTGAATGGCAGATTATGTTTTGAGATCAAGTTAATCTTGTGAGGTCTTCTGTCCTCTTTGTTCATAAAAGAACTCTTTGAACTTATCAAGTTAATCTTGTGGCGTTCAAGCAACCAAACTTATCACCTTGATTGTTGAATCTTGGTGTGGCGTTTTCAATCCTTCGTAGTCTTGGTTTTCATCTGGTTAGGTGACGGGACAAGGCTCAACCAATCTTGTCTACATGATCTTGGGGTTCTAATCCATCACTGTTATTGCGTTTCATCACAATTGTTGGTAGAGTTCATATCACTATAGCAGGTCCATATACACAAACCCAAGAGCTTGAGCTTTTCAGACTTTCCGATAGCTTGTTATCAAGGCCTAGAGCGCGCTATTGCCCATTTTACTAAAAATGGAAAGATCACGGCAACAACTTTATAGCTAGTTATCAAAGGGGATAGCGCTCTATAGACAATTTTCCAGAAAAATAAATGTTTTATTATAGAACCCTATCAGCATGCTATCAACACTGATAGTGCGCTAGTGCCTTCTGGAAAATTTTGGCAAATTGTTGGATAGCCTTATTTTTGAAAAAATAATATTTTGACACTCAAGAACCATTCTATTAACTCAAAACATATTGATATAAGATTAAAAACTTTTAAATAATTCAAAACTCATTGAAATTATAATTAAAACCTTTCGGAAAACATTTTTTCAAAATGAAATACTATATC
This sequence comes from Paratinospora sagittata, assembly GCA_035771175.1. Taxonomy (NCBI): domain Eukaryota; kingdom Viridiplantae; phylum Streptophyta; class Magnoliopsida; order Ranunculales; family Menispermaceae; genus Paratinospora; species Paratinospora sagittata. The sequence continues at coordinate 26,504 of JAYMFD010002270.1, forward strand.
GAAGTAATTTTGAAGACTTTGCAATTTTCAAAGTTTTAGTGCTGAGATTGATCGAGAGGTTACCGGTACTACACACCAAAGATCAAACTAATGCATTAGACAAGCGATATGTCTTCGTTCTTCGAGCTTGATCTTTGTAGAGTTCGAATGCTATTGTTTGATGTGTTCTTGATGCAATACAGGTGATGTGTTCTTTTTGATGTGTTATCTTACCGAGACCACTTCATCTACTTATAGTTTAAAACAATGGATAGCCTCTGCAAATCTAAGCACAAAAGGGACAAAATGATGAACTTGCTGAACAATGATGTTATCACCAAGACAAATTGCAATTATGATTCAATTCGAAGCTTATTTTGGCAAATTCAAGAATCATTACTTTTTTCTCTTGAAAAATTCTTTGTACGCTCAATCTAACTTGCAAAAATCGTGTGTCTTGTATTTTTGAAAATCAAAGAACGAGTGTTTTATAAATTTGAAGTTGCGGGTTAAAGAGCAAGAGAGTACAAAATGATTTGAATTCAAAACATTGTTTAATCTAAAGTTGTTTTGGGCGTGCGAGACAATGGGAATCATGTAGGTTTTAGTAGATAATATTTCAATTAAGATAACTTGGAAAAACTGTGTAAGGAATAGAAAAATCGAGCAAGCAGAAGTGCCCACATTTTTCTCGTTACAAATATCATATTTTTTTCTCAAACGTGGATAGCGTGCTATTGGGTTTTGTATCATGTTCTCTATAGACAGATAGCAGGTTATAGCAAGTCGATATACACAAACCCGAGAGCTCGAGTTTTTCAGACTTTCCGATAGCTTGTTATCAAGGCCTACAGCGCGCTATTGCGCATTTTATAAAAAATGGAAAGATCACGTCAACAACTTTATTGCTAGTTACCAAAGGGGATAGCGCGCTATAGACAATTTTCCAAAAAAATAAATGTTTTATTATAGAACCCTATCAACATGCTATCAACACTGATAGTGCGCTAGTGCCTTCTGAAAAATTTTGGCAAATTGTTGGATAGCCTTATTTTTGAGAAATTAATATTTTGACACTCAAGAACCATTCCATTGACTCAAAACATATTGATATAAGATTAAAAACTTTTAAATAATTCAAAACTCATTGAAATTATGATTAAAACCTTTCGAAAAATATTTTGTCAAAATGAAATACTATATCGAAGTGATTTTGAAGACTTTGCAATTTTAAGAGTTTTAGTGCTGAGATTGATCGAGAGTAACCTACACACCAAATATCAAACTAATGCATTGGACTTGAGATATGTCTTCGTTCTTCGAGCTTGATCTTTATAGACTTCGAAAGCTATTGTTTGATGTGTTCTTGATGCAATACGGGTGATGTGTTCTTTTTTGATGTGTTATCCTGCCGAGACCACTTCATCTACTTACAGTTTAAAACAATGGATAGCCTCTGCAAATCTAAGCACAAAAGGGATAAAATGAAAAACTTGCTGAAAAATGACGTTATCATCAAGACAAATTGCAATTTTGATTCAATTCGAAACTTGTTTTGGCAAATGCAAGAATCATTACTTTCTTCTCTTGAAAAACTGTTTGGAAAGCTCAATCTAACTTGCAAAAATCGTGTATGTTGTATTTTTGAAAATCAGAGGATGAGTGTTTTATAAAATAAAAAGTTGCGGGTTAAAGAGCAAGAGAGTACAAAATGATTTGAATTCAAAACATTGTTTAATCTAAAGTTGTCTTGTGCGTGGGAGACATTGGGAATAATCTAGGTGTTAGTAGATAATATTTCAATTAAGATAACCTGGAAAAACTATCTAAGGAATAGAAAAATCGAGCAAACAGAAGTGCCCACATTTTTCTCGTTAGAAATATCATATTTTTTTTCAGACGTGGATAGCGTGCTATTGGGTTTTGTATCATGTTCTCTATAGACAGATAGTAGGTTATAGCAGGTCGATATATACACAAACCCGCAAGCTCGAGTTTTTCAGACTTTCCGATAGCTTGTTATCAAGGCTTACAGCGCGCTATTGCGCATTTTACAAAAAATGGAAAGATCACGTAAACAACTTTATAGCTACTTATCAAAGGGGATAGCGCACTATAGACAATTTTTAAGAAAAACAAATGTTTTATTATAGAACCCTATCAGCATGCTATCAACACTGATAGTGCGCTAGTGCCTTCTGGAAAATTTTGGCAAATTGTTGGATAGCCTTATTTTTGAAAAATTAATATTTTGACACTCAAGAACCATTCCATTGACTCAAAACATATTGATATAAGATTATAAACTTTTAAATAATTGAAAACTCATTAAAATTATGATTAAAACATTTCGGAAAACATTTTTTCAAAATGAAATACTATATCAAAGTAATTTTGAAGACTTTGCAATTTTTAGAGTTTTAGTGCTGAGATTGATCGAGAGTAACCTACACACCAAATATCAAACTAATGCATTAGACTTGAGATATGTCTTCGTTCTTCGAGCTTGATCTTTATAGACATCGAAAGCTATTGTTTGATGTGTTCTTGATGCAATACGGGTGATGTGTTCTTTTTTGATGTGGTATCCTGCCGAGACCACTTCATCTACTTACAGTTTAAAACAATGGATAGCCTCTGCAAATCTAAGCACAAAAGGGATAAAATGAAGAACTTGCTGAACAATGACGTTATCATCAAGACAAATTGCAATTTTGATTCAATTCGTAGCTTGATTTGGCAAATGCAAGAATCATTACTTTTTTCTCTTGAAAAACTCTTCGGAAAGCTCAATCTAACTTGCAAAAATCGTGTGTGTTGTATTTTTGAAAATCAGAGGATGAGTGTTTTATAAAATTAGAAGTTGCGGGTTAAAGAGCAAGAGAGTACAAAATGATTTTAATTCAAAACATTGATTAATCTAAAGTTGTTTTGGGCGTGCAAGTTAATGGGAATAATTTAGGTGTTAGTAGATAATATTTCAATTAAGATAACCTGGAGAAACTGTGTAAGAAATAGAAAAATCGAGCAAGCAGAAGTGCCCACATTTTTCTCGTTAGAAATATCATATTTTTTTCTCAGATGTGGATAGCGTGCTATTGGGTTGTGTATCATGTTCTATATTGACAGATAACAGGTTATAGTAGGTCGATATACAAAAACCCGAGAGCTCGAGTTTTTCAGACTTTCCGATAGCGTGTTATCAAGGCCTATAACGCGCTATTGCCCATTTTACTAAAAATGGAAAGATCACGGCAACAACTTTATAGCTAGTTATCAAAAGGGAGAGCGCGCTATAGACAATTTTCCAGAGAAACAAATTTTTTATTATAGAACCCTATCAGCATGCTATCAACACTGATAGTGCGCTAGTGCCTTCTGAAAAATTTTGGCAAATTGTTGGATAGCCTTATTTTTGAAAAATTAATATTTTGACACTCAAGAATCATTCCATTGACTCAAAACATATTGATATAAGATTAAAAACTTTTAAATAATTCAAAACTCATTGAAATTATGATTAAAACCTTTCGGAAAACATTTTTTCAAAATAAAATACTATATCGAAGTGATATTGAAGACTGTGCTATTTTCAGAGTTTTAGTGCTGAGATTGATCGAGAGTAACCTACACACCAAAAATCAAACTAATGCATTAGACATGACATATATCTTCGTTCTTGGAGCTTGATCTTTATAGACTTCGAAAGCTATTGTTCGATGTGTTCTTGATGCAATACAGGTGATGTGTTCTTTTTTTATGTGTTATCTTGCTGAGACCGCTTCATCTAATTATAGTTTAAAACAATGGATAGCCTCTGCAAATCTAAGCACAAAAGGGATAAAATGAAGAACTTGCTGAACATTGACGTTATCATCAAGACATATTGCAATTTTGATTCAATTCGAAGCTTGTTTTGGCAAATGCAAGAATCATTACTTTTTTCTATTCACAAACTCTTTGGAAAGCTCAATCTATATTGCAAAAATCGTGTGTGTTGTATTTTTGAAAATCAGAGGATGATTGTTTTATAAAATTAGAAGTTGCGGGTTAAAAAGCAAGATAGTACAAAATGATTTTAATTCAAAACATTGATTAATCTAAAGTTGTTTTGGGCGTGCGAGTTAATGGGAATAATTTAGGTGTTAGTAGATAATATTTCAATTAAGATAACCTGGAGAAACAGTGTAAGAAATAGAAAAATCGAGCAAGCAGAAGTGCCCACATTTTTCTCGTTAGAAATATCATATTTTTTTCTCAGAAGTGGATAGCGTGCTATTGGGTTGTGTATCATGTTCACTATTGACAGATAACAGGCTATAGTAGGTCGATAAACAAAAACCCGAGAGCTCGAGTTTTGCAGACTTTCCGATAGCGCGCTATTGCCCATTTTACTAAAAATGGAAAGAACACAGCAACAACTTTATAGCTAATTATCAAAAGGGAGAGCGCGCTATAGACAATTTTCCAGAGGAACAAATTTTTTATTATAGAACCCTATCAGCATGCTATT
>JAYMFD010001230.1:0-27759 GCA_035771175.1 Paratinospora sagittata
GTCTTACATATTCCAGTCTAATACATTTGGCTTATGTACATGTTTTTCACTTGTATATATATAGAGGTGATGAAATTGCATTTTACTATCTAATCCTTCTTCTTCTTCTTTTAATTATTATATCAAAAGGGTATATTTCTCTTCAAACAAGAAAGAGATCTTAGTAGTTCCTCTTCACTCATGAATTCATTCATTAGTTTTACTGTAGTACTAGGTAGTTGGTAATTGATACATGAAAAAAAATATATATAAGGAGATACCATGAAAATTTAAACTAAATTAAAATGTTATTGTCCGTGATATAATAAAAGAATATTGAAATCATGTTTCGTAATTAAATATATATGTAATAAAACATATAAATATGTGTGATGTTGGCTGCATTTCAAGTACTTGTGTCCACGAACAATGCATTCATTTTTTAGAAGATAACAAGATTAAAACTCAAATCAATTTAACTTAGTAATAAATAAATAAATAAATAATACTAAACTAATATTTTTATTAATTTTATGGTTGCTGCATGAACTTGTTTCTTCCTTTTTCATTCTATTAAGAGTCAAGTAAATATTTATATTACGAATTATAAGTTAACTATATCAGAAAAATTTAGGTTATAGTTGATTTAATAAAGGCAAATAAATACGTTCAACCAAATTCAGGTTAAAAGACGGGTAGCTCACAAACGTTGGTTAGTTTTAACGGTGTGTATCTGAATTTTTTCACTCAAAGTCAGGAGTTTGATTTTCTTCATTTATAAATAAGTTGGAGTTTTTTCTCCCTTAATAAAAGTAGGAGCAAAACTATAGTAATTGGTTTGCATAAATTTTTTTTGGGTTCTTTATGTTTTTTGTCGTTGTGCTTACTTTCTTGGTCCTATTGAGAGGTCATAGTTTTTTCTAGCCCCAGTGCCAGCATTCTCTGACCTTGTGTCAGTACTAAAAAAAGATGACGAGTAGCTTACTCAGTCAAGTATCTACCTTACTCATTGAGGCGAAGAATTGTTTGTGGTCCCAATGGAGTCATATCGTGACATTCATTCTTTTTATTAATGAGACTAGCCTTATCTTTGTATTTCTATCGGGCCTTGAAATTTAAAAAGAAAAAAACATAAAATGAGGTGGATATCTAGCATAACAGATAAGTCTGTTTATTTTCCAACTCATGCATTGAATTGAAAAAGGAGTAAATGCCTCTTGATTTACTAGAATTAGGAGTGTCATTAATTTGATTTGGATTGATTTAATGCCCAAATCAAAATTGAACCGATCACTTGATCAAATTGTACCGTATCAAATCGAATGAAGTCAGTTTAAGTTAATCAATTTAGACATTTAACCTTTAATAATATTTATTTTAAATATAAAATAATAAAAATATATAATTTTATCGTCAAGAATTATAGTAACAAGTAAATATTACAATATATTGGCTTAAATTATAATTTAAACTTGATCGATTCAGCTTGAATTAGTACAACTTTTAAATTTTCAACCCGTAACTCAAACCACACATATCGATTTAATTTGATTTAACAGTTTTGGCCAAATTATTGACACTCCCAAGAAAAACTAATAAAACAATAAAAAAAAACTTTTTATTATTAAGAATCCAGAGTATGAGATCAATTCTTGTAGTCATTTATAAAATTTAAAATAAGAGAGCAGGGCCAGCGCACCACTCCCGAGCTCCCAATTTTTAGGAGCCCCACATTTTACACCAATATATATATATATATATATATAAGTTAGTTTTATATTTATTTTTTTTAATATCATTTTTAACTCATTGTAAACTTTTTTTAATTAAATTATTGGGGCTCAAATTTTGCACCACATTATATATATATATATATATAATTTTTTTAATTATTTATTTATTATTTATGTCCAAAACTTTATCATAATTTAAAGTTCTAAAGTGTCGAGATAACTGTGATTTCAAATAAAAAATCTAGTGATGACAATTTTATAACTAATAAAGAAATTTGGTGACGGCGATCCTGTAAATCTTATCGTAATCTAAAATCTTAAAGTGTCACGAAAAATTGCAATTGTAAAAAAAATATTCGGCGTCTATAATTTTTTGACCTGCAACTTCCTCTACTTTTTCTTTGTTAAACCTATAATTTACAAAATTTTATTAATAAACACAAAATTAAAATTGTCAAAATTATAGACTAATATTTTTTAAAACTTGTTATAACTAATAATTTTTTATTGTATTGATTTCTATTGATTTTTTAACTTTTGATGCATTCGTAATATTTATTTATTAAAAAAGTATTTATTTATTTATTAAATAAAAAGATTTATGATTCTTTCTCTGTTTGTCGTCGTCGTCGTCTTTATTTTTTTAAATTCTCATTATCTCTATAATTTTAAATTCTTAATTTTAAAAACTAAAAAAGAAAAAACAAAACAAGTTTTAAAACCTTCCGCAATCACACGCCGTTACGCCACCGCGTTTTAGAAATTTCCGATACCCACAAAGGAGAAAACATTCTCCAGAAATTATTAAAAAAAAATTAAAAAAAGAAGCTTCGGCCTTTACAAAAAGTAGAGAAAATCCAACCATCCCCGATTTTCAAGAAACCTGTCCGAAATTAATTTTCCTCGAACAATCCCAAAACCCGAATATCCAGACTACCCTATCTTTATCAAATGACCAAAACACCACCACTCAAACCGTACACTCGTCGTCAGACCACCATGGCAACTCCGTCATTTCACATTCCGCCATTGGAATCCAGCTGAGCAGCTTTCGCAAGTAACCAAATTTAGAGCTTAAAAATAAAATTCAACCAAGCTTGCAAGAATTGAATTTAGACTCAATTTTTTTCAAACCCTTTTTTGTTCATATCTCGTTGAGTTGATTTTGGAGGGAAAGCAAGAATTATATATATATATATATATATATATATTTTGTGTAGATTTTACAGGGGAGGAAGAGGAAAAATGGCGGCATATAGAGCTGAAGACGACTATGATTACCTGTTCAAGGTGGTTTTGATTGGGGATTCAGGTGTGGGGAAGTCGAATTTGCTGTCGAGGTTCACGAGGAACGAGTTTAATCTCGAGTCCAAGTCCACAATCGGTGTGGAGTTTGCTACAAGGAGCTTGAATGTTGATGGGAAGGTTATCAAAGCTCAGATTTGGGACACCGCAGGGCAAGAAAGGTGAATTTTTTTTTTTTGTAGTTTATTTTGGTTTTTATGATCTGGGTACTTCAAATTTTTGCGAGATTTGGAGGTTTGGATACCGGGTCTGATCCCTTTTGTTGTTTTAAGTATTTGTTTTGTTTTGTTTTATTTGGTCGGTTGTTTTTCTGTTGCTTTGCTTGTTTTTGAGTTTTGAATGTTGATGGGTAGGTTATTAAAGCTCAGATTTGGGACAGTGCAGGGCAGAAAGGTGCTTTCTTTGTGGTTTATTTTGGTTTTTATGACCTGGGTATTTGAAATTTTTGCAGATTTTGGAGGTTTGGGTACTGGGTTTGACTCTTTTGTTTGTTTGTTTTTTGGCTGTTTTTCTGCTGTTTTTGTTGGGGTTTAATGGAATTGGGAGATTGGTTTTGGTAGTTGGAGATCTGATGGGTTTGGTGGGATTTTTTAGTAGAGCTGTAGATTTTAGTCTACTGGTTTGGAACAAGTTGTGTTACGTAGTGGTTTGATTTAGAGAATAGAGACGAGTTTGGTTTTAGGGTTATTTGAGGGTGTTTTGTGCTGGGGATTTGGGAAATTCCTTGGTTTTGATGGTAGAACTTCAGATCTTGATTGTTGTAGGTGGGTTTCTGTGATGGCCTAGTTCTGCCAATTTGTTATTTTTTGTTACATCTATGAAAATTGGGGAAAAGAAAAGATATTTATACTTGATTAGAAGTAAAATACATTAGGGTTGGTTGGATTTTTATTATAGACTTCCCTATCTACGGTATGATTCTGATGGAGAGTTCATTCATGTTGGCGCTGGCTGAAAAGTCGATAATTATTTAATTTAGAAGGCTTAATGTCTCATTTCTATGTGTATGTGTGCATGAGACATCGGTTCTTTTCTATTAATTAATAATTTTTTACACGGTTAACCAGTTTTGGCAACTTTGCTGTATCTTGGAAGTTCCCTACTTTTCTCTTGAAATATTGGAAGTTCAGGGCTCTGTTAGGTATTAGTATTAGTACTCAATGCCCTTAAGAGTCTGTTGTTTGTACCGTAGCTGCAAAAAATCTTTGAAGAATTAATCAGGGCTTATTTGCACTTTTGAAATTTAAAAGACTGTTTATTTAGTTGTGAAAAATATGCTAAAAGGATGAAAAGTGGGATTCTGATATATTTTTATTTTTGATCCTTTTCTCTTCCTTTTGATATGTATTTAGATTGAATAATGAGCCTTTGAAGCATTTATTGTTTTTAAGTCTTGCACATTTTTTCTTAAACGAAAAAGGATAGATAGAACTTGGAAGTATATATCATCTTTGAAGTTGGGATCACCTTTTTACTATGATTTTAAGTTCATTATTACAATCCCCAAAGTTAAAAAGAATTTGCTTAAGGCACATGTTTGCTGTTAAAATTATGAAGCTTTTCATTGGTTAAGTACATTATATTTATGCATAAGTATACTGGACATTAATTATGTAATTTGTTTAATTTTTATTCCTAGACCATGTCTAGATAACATTGAGAAACTAATTTTTTGCTGGGCAATATCCCTTAATGCTATTGCCTATATGACATTGTTAGAATTTCTGTGGTAACAGTCGTTAATTTTTCATTTCTGCACTGTGTAGTGCTTGATATAATTGATGTTTCACATCATTGCTAAAATGACTAGATTGTCACCTTGTGGCTGGCGATATGTAGGTTCTCAATCTTTGTTATTGCAAGTTTACCGTTGATAATTTGTAGGTAATCATGCACAAAATGGTTTTTTTTTTCATGATTTGTAGTCAGTGTTTAACATGTTTGCATTGGCCTTTTGTCTTGTTAGCAAATGTTGGATCATATTGAGATCTGAGGGAAATGTTCGTTCCTACGTTGGATTTTGGGTTATGTTTAGGATGCTTTAATTATGAATATAATACGTCATATAAGGTTTTAAAATTTGTTATATTTTCTTCCAAACCTTGGGAGAGAAAGAGGGGGGTCTATAACGGTCTTGGGGCTCAGGTTTTAAATTAAACCGAAGGTTTTCTCTTGTATAATTAACATTTCTTTTGATTCTTGAGGTGAGGAGGAAAATGTTCAAAGTCATATTTGCTGAACAATGTAAATTTGTGTAATTTTTTTTTTTCTGGGTTCAATTTCTTTCTGCACATCTACTGTGTTGGTTTCTGTTTTGGGATCTCATCGCTCAACATCCGTTGATTTAGACTTATCTTTTGTTTTTGCTTTAAGCTGTCCCAAGAAACAAAACCTCGACAAGTATTAGTCTGGGATGGATTTTTTTAGTAGAGGCCTAGTATGCATGTTAGGAAAATATGCCAATTTTTTATACTGTGGATATCCTGATTCCCAACTTTATGCTGTTGTCCCAAATGGTTCTTGCTTCTTCATTCTCTACTGTTAAAATCTGTGTTACCTTGGTGCTCCAAAATGGCTGTTAAGGTACTATTTCTGTGAATTAGATACTTTCAATTTAGTTTAAGCTGCCAGGCTCACTTAATAGGGATGACTTTTTTTCATGGCCAAAGATGTCTTCTGTTTAATTTGTGCGTTTTCATGTATGCTCTCAATACCTCAGTTGTCTTGCCTTCACTTTTGTCCAAAGTCCAAGACTCCAAATTGGATCACTAGCCTTTCTCGATTACATCTTGATTACATCTTGTGGACCACGTCAAGAACTCTCAATCTCTTGGAATTGGTGCTTGTATTCAAATCTGATTTGTCTCTCTATGACAAAAGTTGATATAGTAGGAGGATTTAGTTTATTCTCAACAGTTTTCTACTAAATGTTTGATTAAGCTTCATGGTCCTCAAATCTGAGATGTTCTATGCTTGTTTAATTTCATGATTAAGGCATAGACCACATAATTGGAAACTCTTGCTGCTTGATAAGGCACCAAAATCTACTATTCTATTACCATAAACAGGCCGTCATCTTGCACCAAGTTCTCTTGATCATTTTGCTGAAACCGCAGATATTGCAAGCTTTCATTTGGTTTATTGAGCATAACATAAAAGTAGTATGTTTTTTAACTAAGTCTAGCTAACTTAAGGAACCTCTTTTCTTTACCTAAACGTGCTAGATTTTTCCCAAAATATTGTTCTTTGGCCACATCTTCTCATTGTAAACCTTGAGAATTTGAGTTTAACTTTTTAAATAAGCTTGTTAATGTTCTCCTCTTTCTCCATTTACATATATTTACAGGTACCGTGCTATTACCAGCGCTTACTACCGAGGAGCTGTTGGTGCGTTACTCGTGTATGATGTGACTAGACACGCTACATTTGAGAACGCAGAGAGGTGGTTGAAGGAGTTAAGGGATCACACTGACCCCAACATTGTCGTCATGCTCGTGGGTAACAAGTCTGATCTCCGACACCTTGTGGCTGTCTCAACCGAGGACGGAAAATCCTTAGCCGAAAGAGAATCTCTCTACTTTATGGAGACCTCGGCTTTGGAAGCAACCAATGTGGACAATGCATTTGCAGAAGTTCTTACTCAAATCTACCGTATCGTGAGCAAGAAGGCAATGGAGGCGGGCGACGAGGCAGCTGCTTCGACTGTGCCCCCAAAAGGGGAGAGAATAAATGTGAAGGATGATGTGTCTGCTTTGAAGAGAGTTGGGTGCTGTTCAACCTAAACTTGGGGGATAGAATTTTTTTTTTCTTTGTCAAGAAGGGTGTTGCATACAGCAGCATTCATTTGTGTACAACCTTGGTTTTCTGTAAGATGTTTTTTTTTTTTTTTTTTGGTTTTCTGTGATGAACAGAGGAAGTTTCAATAGGAGTAGGTTCCTTTTCATTTTTTGGTGCTTCTTTGTTTAATTATTATTATTATTTTTTTTTTTTAATGATGGTTGAGCTTTGAGTTTCTGCAAAATCATTTTTCTTGATACTTTGATATCAGATGACCCAATGTAGATGTGGTATCCTACAAGTGTTTATTTATCTATGAGCACTGTAGCTTTACTATGATTTCTTCAATATATAGTTATAGTAGATTGGCTTCATAAATTTGTAGGTTTAATATTTCTATAATGTTTATTGACTGTAGAAAGCAGTTTCTTTTTGTTCAAGACTCAATGTTTGTTTGAGGTACTTGTATTGGTATTATAATGACAAAATAGAATCCTAAGATTTATTTATTATTATTATTATTTTTTTTATAATAACAGAATCTTAAGAATGGAATACAAATTTATGTTATTTTTTAACATATTACTGAAAAGTCAAATTTTGACTAATGACATGTATAAATTGAATTCAAAAGTTTGAGACAATGTGTAACTTCATTTTTTATAATAAAGTGATCTTAGGTATTAAGAATGTAAATAGCATTTAAATATTTTGTAGAATGATAACTACTTTTTTATAACATAAAATATATATATTTTAATATTTTTAATATTTTCAAGTGCAATATATTTTTGACTAGCAAACTTATAGTTTTTTTTTCAAAAGTAGCATCTTAGCTAGACCATAAATTTCCAAGAAGCTTTATATTTTCTTATAGTTTAGCATGCAATGCACTTTAATAATGTCAAATACAATTACCTTCACTCCTGACTACCGGATGAGAGAAGTAATTGTTTTAAGCATCATAGCACTGCACATACTTGGTCACAAGAGTATAATCATTTCAAAGATATTATCTTAACATAACTTCTACAATGCTTTGTAAAATACTATAATTATAATGTTAAGATAATTATCTTAACATGTAATGGTGGAATCACTAAAAAAAAAAGAAAAGGATAAAAATGTTTGCCAAACAACCAAGGCAACCTCAACATTTAGAAGATCAACCACGGGATTTTGACTTGATTGCCACCAAAAAATAAATTTTTTTTACAAATGCCATCAAAATCTAAATAATAACCCTTTTGTCATAATTTGACCATTCAAAGACCAGTCAGCAGAAAAGGTGGCGCCGTGTGGATTAGGGGATGCTGATTGGGCGCTAATAAATAATGCGTCTTTTCAAAATATGCATTCCTTCCAATTTTATTTTTTTTTTTGTAGAAAAGACGCCTTCTCACGAATTTTTTTTTTTGGGTACTTGTCTCAATCATTTGAGCGGGACCATGGGGTTTTTTCTTACTGCAACACTTTGAGCGCGTCCCTATACCCTCCCACGAGCCCCGGGAGGCAACGAAACCCTGTTTTCATGTCCGGTTTAATTTTTAGATGCCTATCCGGAATTCAAGTTATTAAGAAAAATCGAAGATTTTAGTAAACTGTCCGGCCTTACCGAGGCCAAACCACAGGGTTATTTTTATCGAACCACTCTGAACGCGTCCCAATACCCTCCCACGAGCTCCCGGAGGTGACGAAATTCTGTTCCCATGCCCGGTTGAATTTTTGGACCCCCTCTGGAATTCAAGTAATTATGAAATACTAAAGATTTTAATAAATTGTTCGGCCTCACTGAGGCCAAACCATGAGATTTTTTTGTACCGAACCACTTTGAGTGAGTCCCAATACCCTCCCACGAGCCCCCAGAGGCGACAAAACCTGGTTCCCATGCCCGGTTTAATTTTTGGACCCCCATCCGGAATTCAAGTTATTAAGAAAAATTGAATATTTTAGTAAACTATTCGGCCTCACCGAGGCCAAATCACGGATTTTTTTTTACCAAACCACTTTGAGCGCCTCCCAATACCCTCTCACGAGCCCTCGGAGGAGACGAAATCTAGTTTCCATGCCCGGTTTAATTTTTGGACCCCCTTCAAAATTCAAGTTATTAAGAAAATTCGAAGATTTTAGTAAACTGTTCGACCACACCGACGCCAAACCACAAATTTGTTTTTATAGGACAATTTTGAGCGCGTCCCAATACCCTCCCACAATCCCCCAGAAGCGACGGAACCCCATTCCCATGCCCGATTTAATTTTTGGACTCCACTCTGAAATTCAAGTTATTAAGAAAAATCGAATATTTTAGTCAACTGTTTGTCCTCACCAAGGCCAAACCACGAAATTTTTTTTTACCGAATTACTTTGAGCGCCCAAAATTCAAGTTATTGAGAAAATTAAAGATTTTAGTAAACTGTTCGGCCTCACCGAGGCCAAATCACAAGTTTTTTTTTTATCGAACTACTTAGAGCGCATCCCAATACCCTCCACAATCCCCCAGAAGTGACGAAACTCAGTTCTTATGTCCGACTAAATTTTTAGACCCCATTCCAAAATTAAAATTAAAATACATGAAAGGTGTATTTTTAAAAGACGCCGTCCGTGTTGATTTTTTTTTTTTTCTTTTCTTCAGGAATAAGTCTTTTTAAAAGACGCCTTTGATTCAATTTCTTTTTTTTAAGATCGTAAGTGACGCGCCCAGTGTCAGCATATCCAAACTTCAAATGTGGCCACATCGCTAACCGATTGGGCATTGATCGGTCAAACTAGGGCAAATGAGTTAATATTTAGATTGTGATAGCATTTATAATTTATTTTTTTTCAAATTTGTGGTAATCAGATCAAAAATTCGTTCACCCACCCATTAAGAGATAAAAGGGAACAAAAAAAAAAAAGAAAAGAAAAATGAGTTGCGAATGCACTGATAAAAAAAAAAAGGGTATTAGTAACTTTGTGGCATTTTCCGTGTCTGATTCAGAAGTTAGTGACCACATATCAATCTAAAGACTTAACAAAAAAAACTTAGAAAAGATGAAGAAGAAGAACCTTTTTCTCTCTCAACTTATAACAAAGTAGAAATACAAAATACAAAACCATGAATTCATACTGATCATGGAATCACAAGCTTTTTCCCAGCATAAATGGTGTCTCCTTCAAGCCCATTAGCCTCCTTAATTGCATCAATAGAAACCTATAAAAAATTTAAAAGAAAAAAAAAACACCAAAAATCATAAATCAGAACCCAACAAAAAACCCTAACTCTGTAAAACACAACATTATTCAAAACACCAAAAAACACCAAACTTTACCCCATATTTCCTGGAAAGACCCCAAAGCGTATCTCCTTTCACGATCTCTACCCTCCGATCACAAGAACTAGACCTCTGCAATAGATCGGATATAACACCAATAAATCAACCAATCAGATGGTGAATTACAGAGAAAAATGCTTACTGACCTCGATTGGTTCATCAAGAACTGGTTTAGGTTTAGATTGTTCAATCGGTTGGATTGACCTACTCTCGAAATTGTTGCTCTTGTTGTCGCTGGTGGCGTTTTCGATGGGCTTGTTGTTATTGTTGTTGAAAGGGTTTAGGGTTTTGAGGATGCTAAGAGCGATGCCGGAGAAGATGACGACTCCGGCGGTCTTGGCCACCGTTGATTCCTTTCCGTTGGGTTCGCCGGCCATGGCGATGGAGTGGAGGAAATTCCGGCTACCGGAGATTTGTTGAAGCTTGCTCTGATGAGCTCGGGAGTTTCGGGACTTTGGCGCTCCAGCAAGGAAGGTTTTGTTATATGAATGTGATCTCGTAGACCTGGGTGTTGTATTCGTGAACGTACTCCATAGAGATTTGGAGCGCCGCGTGTGTGTTTTAAGAAATAAATTTCTTAAACAAAATTTAATAGTTATTTTTTTGTATGTAAGAAAATATTTTGACATTGCTCATTTGATAAAAAATAAAAAATAAAATAAAACAATATTGAGTATAATTAATGATATTAAAAACTTTTTCATAAGAATATTAAAATCTCTCAAAAAATATTTATGGAGAAAATCTTGATAAATAAGTCAGTTTTTTTTTTTTTTTTTCTATACATTGATTGTCTAAATATCTTGATATCTAAGAATAAAATTAATGAAGTGGAAGTTAGTTTATTTTAATAAGTTGGAGGTAGAGAAAACTTACAATTGAAAAAAAAAAAAAAGAATTAAAAAAGACAAAAAAAAGGAGACCACCGTGGAAAATTTGATGACTAATATTATGTAACACCCCGTAAATTTAAGTAAATGACGTACACGTATATCGAGATGTATAATACACATATATTATACATAAGAGCTCAATATACGTTTGCTAATACACGTATTTTATACATTTGAGCTCAATATACGTTTGATAATACACGTATTTTATACGTATAAGCTACATATACGCGTGATAATACACGTATTTTATATGTAAGAGCTAACTATACGTTTGATAAGACACGTATTTTATACGTAAGAGCCAAAATATGTGTATGTGATTGAGTGTACGAAGAAGAACGATACAAGGTAGACACAACTTCTCATTACCCAATTCAATAACACAATGCACAATCTCCCTCCTCCGCAAGGCAAGAGAGCGGGTCTAACCCTTGTATGACCGTTACAAGGCAGCCACAACCTCTCATTATCCAATTAACAGTCATTTCAAGGATCCCAACCCTTGTTAGGACAGACCTACTGACAATGAGAAATCGCAAAACCTCATCTGGGTCTAATTCCTAACGAAATGACAATGAGGAATCGCAAAGCCTCATCATTACAAACTCCAATGCTAAATTCAATTTGCATGATCCATAAAACTCAATGCATTATTAAAATTGTCAACCGGTCTCCAAAACGCATGAAATTGAATCTAACCACATATTCGAAGTCCCGACAGTCCAGGGAGTATTTTTCTACCTTTGTAGCGGATTTTTATTCACATTGGGTCAAAACCCCAATTTTGTGAAAACGCCGTAAAACGGCTCCTACAGTAAAAATTAGTCCGCTAGAAAGGGTACATCTAACTTAGATAGTAATTTTACGAAGAAATAGCGTGAAAATCACTTACCGACGGTCCGAATTTCGCTCAAATCGCCCGCTTATCCTTTTTCTTTTTCTCTTCTCCTCTCTGCGTCTTCTCTTTCCCTCTCTGGACGTCGGTTAGGTTAGATAGTTTTTATTTTTATTTTTTTATAATATGAATACTATTCATAATGAACAGTACTGAACAGTAAGTTACTATTCACACTACTATTTATAATACTATTTGGTGAACAATATTACTATTCAAGTACTGTTTATTATTTTATTTTATCTAGACCCGCTCTCCTGCCTCGCGGAGGAGGGAGATTGCATTATGTTATTGAAAATCATGAAATTTATGATGTTGACATGTACAATATATTCATTGAATGATGCATGTGTTGAATAAGTGTTTGAAATGATTTTACATGTCATATTTCTCTAAATGTATATAATTGTCATCTCCAGAACTATATTCACTGAGCTGTTGTTTGCTCACCCCATTTCCTCCAATCTTTCAGGTATTGAGTCGAAGGGAAAATGAACTTGTCTGGTATGTGTATGTATGCTTGGAGGAAATAAATTCTATTTACGTTATTTTGATAAGTATAATTATCACACACTACATATATGTAATATCACCTAGTTGTGTGGTAAGATGATATAATGCTTGGGATGATGAAATGAGATGATCATAGATATTTTGTGACGCCCCGAAAATTATTTCATCTAGCCCATAAGCCAATTGTATTTTGCCCAAACTCTATGTGTTGCCTTGATATGTTTGGTGTTTGTTTGATGATTGTTTAATGTTTGTATAGTTAATGCTTGATAATGTATATAAATATATGTATCATAAATTGTATATGAGTCATGTTAAATTAAAGTATAATGCATATGTTATTATTTATGCATGGGCTCATTAAACCATGAATTGATATGGGTTAGGATTGATTGAATAAAAGGATAAATGAAATTGAAAATTTGGTGTATTAAATGGATTGGACATTTAAAATACATGTGGTTGGTATGGGTAGTATGAGACCAACACATGTGAAGGTTGGTGCATGAAAGTGGACAAGTGTCCAATGCCCACTTGTCTTCTTCAAGGGAGTGCTAGAATGAGAGGAGGGAACCAAGGAGAGAATCAAGGAGAGAATTAAGGAGAGAATCAAGGAGGGAATCAAGGAAGTGCTAGAAAGAGGTGAGTGGAGAGAAAGAAAAGAAGAGAAAGGAAAGAAGAAGAGAAGGAAGGAGAGAGTTGCAGGAGGGAGATCCCTGCGACGTTTCCATCAAAGAGGTGGATCTTTCTAATATACGGTCAGATTGAGCTCACATTTTGTCAGCACGTTCGTAGCTTATGGTTCTTCATTCTGGTCGGTGGAAATCTTGATCAGAGGTTTCTTCTAAGAGATCTAACCTCTCAAACAAAGCTGGTCGGAAAGTCTGGATTTTTCGCACCGTTTCGCTCAGACTTATAGATCTCCTAAATCTACCGTTGGATGGTTATCAAATTTGGGTATGTAGTTTATAACTGACATTTATACATTTTGAACGGTAGAGATCGTAATTAGAAGCTTGTTCTAAGAGATATAACCTATGAAACAAAGCTGGTCGGAATTTCTGGGTTTCTCGTTCCGTTTCGCTCAAACTTGTAGATATCGTCAATATACCGTTGGATGGATATCAAATTTGGGTATGTATTTTATAACCGATATGTCTGTATTATGAACAGTGGATATGTTTATAAGTTTAATATTTTGTGTGATATAGCCATCTGAGTTTGGGTATTTGCAGCAGGAAAGGAGAAACTGTCTGATTAGATACTTGTTCATCAAAGATACATATCTTTTCGGTCCACCGTTGGATTGAGCTGATATTTGGACAGAAGGTTTGTTTCTTCACATACTTCAATTTGTACGGTTGATTTTGTGATTTCATATTTCTGTTAGTATATTGATACATCTGAACAGAATAATACATGTGAAGAATTGGTAGGGTTGTTTGTATTAGACCTACATTTAGAATATGAACTTAGACCTTTCCAAATAGCTTGCATGTCAACTATGTTGACCTAGTTGCCATTGTTGATGAACCCATGATGCAAAATCAGTGATATACATGGCTGAACATGGTGACCTAGTGTAAATCGACAATATGGCCTAAGTATGGAAAATTCCATATTTTAGGGCTTTTGATGCTTTTGGCCTAGAATCATTGAATTGATGCAACTTATGTTTAATTAAGCATGATTAGGGTTGATTATGTTACTGATTTGGTGGTTGTGACCATATCATGGGTTAGGCCTACTTGTGATCAAGTGACCCAAATTTGGACATGTTTATGCCTAAGGAATTGAAAATCAGTATTTTTGATTAATAGAATGGTTTATGAATGAGAACTATGCATTAGAGGCCTAAGTCATGTGATTTGAGTTGAATGATGGGATTAAATGGGATTTAGGCCTATTAATTATATGTGGGCTGATTTAGGGTTGATGTGTAATGTCTATGTAATTGAGCATAGAAATTGATGTATGGTAGGATATTGATGTATGTTTCAGGATCTTGATTGGGTTGATTCGGTTTGGTGGTCGTGTGTGATTAAATACTCTCGCGAGGCTTGGTAGTGAGTAGACTTCACTTATGATTATATCATTTATGTCATCATATCACTTATATATATTGTATGTTGAAAGCATGAATGTGTTCCAATGTTTTGAATGATGCATTGATTTGAGAAAACCTTATGACTTTGGTTGGGCCCATCTATCTGGCTAATAGGGGGACTTGACCTTGTCATAGGAGGGTTTTAAGAAGGAAATGATTGGGATCAACGGCACGGTGAAATAGACGTGTACTAGTAACCCAAATAAACATGATTGGGATCAACGGCACGGTGAAATAGACGTGTACTAGTAACCCAAGGCATGTGGAATGTGGATCCAAATTGATAAGCTTTTACTTGCATCGAACTTATTATAAATGCTTGATATCTATATGTTATGAGCTTTTAATCATGCTACACATTGACATGCATACATGGTTTTTATTGATGAGTATTGATAGCATATTTGAATTCTATTCACTGGGCATCGTTGGCTCACCCTCATTTTCCTCTTTCAGGTCCTTCTGTCCCGAATAAGGGCAAAGGAGTAGTCATATCTTGAGGGCCTTGCCTGCGAGAGAATCCAAGGCCTAGATGTGAGTTGAGAGACATTTTGATTGAATTGTGTTTTAAATTATGAAGTATTATATTTTGGATTATGTAATTATAACACTTACCACATTGTAGTATGGGTGAGTTGGGATTTGTTAGATAGACTATGTGGGCATATGACAGTTTTTATTTGTACCCACAATTTTGGACTTTATGTCTATGTCAATTTTAATGGACTGTAGGGATTATGATTTTATTTATGGTTCATTTTTATGAATTATCTCTTGTCTTGGATGATTAATACGGTGGGTAGTTTTGTTTAGTACATTTTGATATCATGTCGTTGTTTGGGATAAGGCTTGTAGGGTCTCAACTACCTCACGGGAGTTGAGGAGTGGTTGGAGATGCCTACGCCGGGCGTCCCGCCCCGGCATTCCGCACACCATTCCCTGCGGGGTTTGGTGGTCCGGGGCGCGGGGTCGCCACATATTTAGTTGGTGAGAATTTAATTTGTGGAATGAATGGAATCAATGTGAATGGAATCAATGTGAATGGAATGATCATCTATATATATGGGATTTGATTTGATGTGTGGTATAGAAAAAATTCCCTACATTTTGGGAAGGTTTGTGAGAGTACGTGAAGGCTGACAGTGTATTATATACTGTATATGAGTTTGTACAGTGTATAGTACGCTGTGCCGGTCAGGACGTCAGCCTACGTCAGGGGCGTCGTGACATATTGTCCTAGTTAAAATTGTTAAATCTAGTAGACACACAAACAATAGGTACCCTAGAATCTCACAGTTTTATTTCCTTGTACAAGAAAATACCTTAATATTGTTTGAGAGAGCACAAATATAACCTAAGTTTGCTTTCATTACGTGATAGATGTGAGATTACTACACTATTTTACTAATTTTAACATTAAAATTAATTTGTCAATGACTAGTAGCTCATCCGGTTATCCAACCATTTAGAAGTGGAAAAATGGGTCCGGACTCATTTGTGTTCTTTCGTCTGGCCCATTTTAAAACATGTCCGGATAAAATCTTTTAAAATTCGGGTTGGGTACGGGCATAAATCTTATGTTTGTTTTACAAACCAGGTCGAGTTCAGACCAAGGCTTGAGATAGCGGGTACCTAGTTCCTACTTAATATAACGGGTAATATCAATATTTTACATGTATTTTGATTTCAAAATACCTGTGTCCTAGCTAGGTTGAAGTTTGAAATCTTTCAATTTTCCTCTTTGATTCATATTCACAACCATCATTCCTTCGTATTCAACAACAATAGTAAATCAAATTTAACAACCATGGTAAAAAAAAATTGAAAAAGTATGTAAAAAGGGACAAAATTGAGCTACACGTTTTTTAAAACATAAGGGTATGGACGAATAATTGTTGTCTGTTTTGCAAACCGGGTTGGATACGGACATGTTATATGTGTGTTAGTATAAGACATTATTCGTACCTGTACCCATTTGTACTCGATTTTTTGCCACCTCTACATCCACCTCCCCTCATATGAGGTGTAGGGTTCAAATATTTTTATCTTCATATGAGGTGGTAAGTTGTCATGCGACTTGGTGCCTTGATCTTCGACCATGAATCAAAGTGGATACTCAACTTTCCTAATGAAGCCGACATCCAACAACTTTTGTACCTTGTCTTTAATAGCTTGTTGCCATTCAAGAGAAATTCTTTGGGTTTTCTGTCGCATAGGAGGATACCTGACATCTACATTCTGTTTGTGGCATGCCATTGATGGTCCTGGGCATGTCTTCAAAAGACTAAGTGAAGACGCCCCGACTTTCCTCCAGGAAGGCGATCCCCTCAGCCTTCTTTTTCTCTGGCAAGTATGACCCAACATAGGTGATTCGAGGATCGTCTTCGTCTTCGAGGTCAACGGGCTCTATTGGCTTTACAGCTAGTGAATCTCCTTGGCCATTGAAGCATGTTTCTTATAGAGCCTCACTCTTCTATATGTCCCTTTAAAGCCAAGCCTTATCTTCATCTCTGAACTCAAGCCTTCCCTTTACTCCATAGCATAGGCCTTGCGCAAAGTATGTCAGATAGTACATTATTGTCACAAGGAGCTGTCCCTTTTGTGAGAACATCTGAACGTTTGTTGTGCCCAACATGCGGTGCCCTCACTGTCTATCTATTGGCCCTGTTGTTGGCAAGAGGGTTTGGTACGTCGTTAACCTTGTACTTACGGCTTTGGCTTATTTGTTTTGTCATTGATGAAGACCATTTCTTCAACCTCACCTTCGGTTTGCGAGCAATCACAAGTTCGGGATTTGTGTCCTTTGCAACTTCTGTCTCTTGCTCGACATCGACACAGTGCGATTGAGAGGCTTTGAATGACCTATTTTCTGCGAAGACCTTATGCACTTTCCCTTCTTCCACAACATATTAAAAACATTGGTAGAGTTTGTGTCCTTATTAGGGACTTGTGGCTTTATTGAGCCTTGATGTTGACATTTGTTTCCCACATTAGTAGGTAGAAGTGCCCTTATTTTTTATTTATTGATTTGAAATGATTGGTATGTATATGATGGTCCAATGTAACAAATAATATATATTGACAAAAAAAACTTTATTCGTATAGTTGCCAACAACACATTTTAATGCTAAATTAAATGGGGGTGTTGTTACATTGTAAATTACAAAACACCATTACCTTGAGGAATACTTTGGATCTCACCGAATCAGGTATTGACGCGTGATAACTATCTATCATGGCTACACAATCTATAACATTGAGCTTCATGAAATGTGGAAGGGAGCTAGACGTAATTAACAAACTTTATCCAAACCAAAAGAACTATAGATTTTCATCCTTTAATCTTTTTTTTTTTTTTGGTTGTTGTTGGGGAATAGATAGTGTACGCAAAATTATACAAACAAAATGAGAAAACTGAAGAAAAGTAGAGAATACAAAGATTTTACATTATAAAACCTCAATTCAAGGAAAAGTTCCACAAGCAAGCGGTAGAACAATCAGTATAAAAAATAACATACACATTTTTTTTTACACTCAAGGAGAGAACAATGAGATTCTCTTTCTCTCTTGAATTAGAAGAGAACTAGAGAAAAAAATAAGAAGATAAGAATGAGATGAGATGAGATGAGATGATCGAAAGAGAAATAAATGGGCATAATTATAAGCACCGTTAGCTACTTGTAGAGAGCAAGCAACGATCACCTCTTAGTGACTTTTAGAGAAAACTACAACTCACTTCAAACAACTATTACTTTTTAGTGACTTCAAACAATTATCACCTTACAATGTTTTATTATTTTTTGAATTTGTGGAGTTATTAGACAACATATGCACACCATGGATTATTATCTACTCCTAAATTTTTTTTAAAAAGATTAATGCTATTTATAGTATTTTTTTTCCTTGACAATCTAATGGAAATAAGAAATAAAATTGTCAATTATATTTAAAATAAGAACATATAATTTGAAATATGAAATACATGTAGCATTGCCCAATAAGAAGGAAAAAAAAATCTAAGGGGGGCTGCAAAATGAAATGATGCTATTGGTTGATTAGAGAGAGAAAGGAGGAGGGAAGCAAAAGAAAAGACAGAGAATGAATGGGAAAGCGAGCCACTCACGCCATAACACACCTTACAAAAGAAGAGAGACATGTCAAGCACAACCAAACAAAAACTTAAAAGAGAGAAATTACACAGATATAACATACATACATACATACCAGACACTTGTATATTAGATAACAAGAAGAAAAAAAACCTTACAAAACCAGCAGCAGCAGCAGCAAAAGCAGCAATTGCAGTAGTAGCACAGTAGCAGTAGTAGCATCAGGCACAGCTATGGCCTACAAAAGACTGGTTCTTCACGGAGAGACGACAGCAACTGCTAAAATCCAAACATTCTTTTGCTTGCTTCATTGTGCTCTGCGCGAAGAATGGGAGAACTTAGACAGCCTCCTGATCTGAGCCTCTCCTGATATGAACCGCTAGTACGGTGCGTGTCTTACTGTCTCTCTCTGCTTCTCTGCTCCCTTCCTTCTTTCCAGCCCATCACATCTCAATATCCCTTGTCACCCAATACCGAAAATCTCTTAATTTTGAAACAAAATTGCTGTTTCAATGTTCAAATTCCTTGGTAGATGAAAATCAGTGAGACCCATGATGGGATTTCTTCATGAAATTCCCCAAAGAAACTGCTCATTTCGTTTGGTGCAAATGCTAAAATTTGAACGAAATTGCTGTTTGAACTTGCAAGCTTCTTGTCATAAGTAGGTAGCTAAAAATCAGTGAGACCCATGATGGGATTTTTTCAAATTTTTTGGGTACTGTTTGAGGAAATTCCCCCTAGAAACTGCCCATTTTGTGTGGTGCAATTTATAAATTTTGAATAGTGTTTGTTTGAAGAAAGTACTCTTGAGAAAAATGACATTTTGAGTTTGTGACCCAAGTTTTATTTTTATTTTGTTTTGTTGGTTTGTTTGGAATGTGTTTGAAGAAAGTCCTAAAAGAACATTAAGAGTTCTAAATCTTGGTTGGTTCACGGATATGGAAGCATTTTTGGGGATGGTGACATGAAGATTGGTGTGTTTGTCGAACTGAAAGTAGAAAAAACAAAGAATAAAATGAGGATTTAGTTTTGCTGTAAAAACAGCAACATGTGACCCCAAATAACACAGTGGACTGGAGACAAAAAGGAAACCAAACAAGTCGAGAGCCTCGTGATATGCACTGATTTCACTTCCTGACTCTCTCTCTCTCTCTCTCTCTTTCTCCATGCAACCAAATCATCACCCTCTTGGCCTCTTCTCTTCCTTCCCCTCTTTTCATGTTTTTCTTTGCTTTCCTTTTTTTTTCCCTTTATTTCTTTCTTTCTTTCAGCCTAGCACGCCTAGATTCCGTATTCTGATCAAAGCTGCTCTCCCTTCACCCTTTTGCCACAATGCCATTCTACCAAACTGCCCTTTTCACCAAACTGCCCTTTTCATTCTTTCAAGGAAAAAAAAATCTGCCCTTTCATCTAGAGGGACTGATTAATGGAGTAAGCAATCCAAAAAGTAAAATTGTTATTACAAAATAACCTTAAATTTTGGTTGTTTTGTAATCTTTTGGGTCTCATATGTTCAGGTTTATTTTATGATATTTTGGATTCTTGTGTTTGTCAGAGTCTTTATGTTAAATTAATCTTGAGTTCTCAAGGTAGGAGATACATTTGATATTGGGTCTTGGGTGTCTCTTGATTTTGATTGCAATCCACCTAGAACCACCTTTTTTCCCTCTCTCTTTCTCTCTTTAATATAACTGAGTTATTAAAAATTTAAGGAAAAAAAAAGAGAACAATAGTTAAGGCAATTAGAGGGTTGGTTTGCTTCCTTAAAAATTATCAATTAGGTGAGATAGAAACAAAAAAAATGCATATAGTAATATGCTACACATTAACTAAATAAAGTTAGAATGACACATAATACAAGTGGTTGAATGGCCCAAATACTATATTTTCTATGCAGCAATCCCAATAATCTTATCAGGGAGCCACCCGTGACTAAAATATTTAATTAAGCCATGAAAACAAAGTTAAAAACAAAAAGGGAAATGAAGAGAATCAGCAGAACTAATATTTTAATATTTCAAAATAGAAAATCAGAGGTAGCTAGGGCCTAGGGAGGGTCTTTTGGTTATTTTGAAATGAAATAGGGGCAGGTCAGTAGTTCAGCATAATGAGAATCCAACACGTTCCTCCTTTTCTGAACCATAAATACCGGGCCATGATAATCAGATTATAATTCAACTCTAAAATCCCCAAAAAAGAAACACAGAAAACATAGAGTGAAGAACAAGATGGTGGTGTCAAGGAGATTTCAAAGAAAATTAGTGCTGCGCAGAAAGCTTCAAGTGCTGCGTGCTCTTACAAGTTCAAAATCTGTAAATACTTAAATCTTTTTTTCTACAACATTCCAAAATCTCTTGCTTCCTTTTTTTCTTCTGGTTTTTATAACAGTGCTTCTTGGAAGTAGTAATACTTGTTCTGTTACAAGATCAAGAGTTCTTAAATTTCTAGTTTCTGCCTTTCTGGGTATATTTATTGTATAGGTGGTTGTTTACATGCAGGTGAGAAAGAGCTCCATTATCATGGATGCTTTCAATTACATTAAGCAGTTGAAGCTCATGATAGAAGCAATGAAGAAACAGTATGCCACCCTCACGACCAAAGTTCCCAAGGTCTGCACTTCTCTCTCTCTCTTTCTCTTCATTGGGTGTGTTTGATTGCAATGTGAAGTATTCATGAAGATGGGATTATTGTTGCACTGCAAAAAAAAAAAAAAAAACATCCCCAGAGCAAGTAGGCTCTTGTGAAGGATCTGTGTTCTTCATCATGGTGTTCCCAAGATTCCCAAAAGTTTCTTTTATGGTTCCAATGCATGTTTCAGACTTTCAGTTCCATTCCATGTTTTGGATAACCTCCCTTTTTGTTACCTTACAAGAGGGCAAGATGGAAGATGATGTGATGTTCCAAGCACAATGGCACTTGGTACATTCCTCTAAATGGCCCCACTGTACACACCCTTTGGAATGGTCACTGACCATTCCTTGCCATGGAATGGGCCTTTTGTGAAAATATCAAATCCAATGGCTATAAACTAGCACGCTTCTTCAGAAAAAGAAATGAGAATCCAACTGGGTCTTGTTAATTTCAAGTAATTAGAATTATATATATACTGAGTTTTGAATTTGATTGAATGAACACAGGAGGTGAAAGTGGAGAAGATTGAGAATGGTTTCTTGGTGAGGGTGACAAGTGAGAAAGGGAAAGAGATGTTGGTTTCAGTGTTGGAGGCGTTGGAAGAGATGGGGCTAAATGTGCTTCAAGCTAGAGTCTCTTGCACTCACTACTTCTGCATGGAAGCCGTTATAGAAGCTCAAGTTGGAACTGTTCTTGATGTAGGGGATGTAAGCCAAGCTATTTCTAAAGCATTGGAGAACAAAGTTGAGATGAGGAGCAACTTCATTTGATACTATGTAATTTCTTTGAAGAAAAAGAAAACAAAAAACAAAAAGTGCTAGTTTGTTCAACTCTCAATTGAACCAAATTTATTATTTACTGTTGCTTACAGATGGTTTTTGGTTTAGGACTGTTTGGATACAGGCACTGACACACCAAACTGCGAAACTGCCAACCAATGTTGAGTTGGTTGAGTGGTTTAACTCTCTACTAGCGTTGGCCACCGGGGTATCTCCCGCTCGAGCAACCCGGGACCCAAATAATTTGTCAGGGGTTAGACCGTCAATTATCAAAAAAAAAAAAAAAATCCACCAAACTGCCCATGATTTAACAAGGAATTTTTTTTTTTTTTCAAATGATAAGATAATCAGAAAAGGCAGAGTTTTCTATTAATTTCTTATTTAAGTTTTTGAAAGTTAGTTGTTGATCTTTATCCCTTCAGTTGATATTCTTAATCAATACAAGTTTGCCAACCCATGTGTTGCATGGGCATATTATATTCAAATAAGGATTATACATAAAATTTTAAATAAAATTTAGTAATATAATTTAGCCTAATAATTAAATATTTATTACAAATTTACAATTACTGAAGTTTTTTCATGAAAATATCATCATAGTTATTTTAAATATTCAATTATACTTAATTAAACTAAAAAAATATATATGCTAGGCTTGTTATTAAAAAAAGAAATGGAGGAGAAAAGAAAAAGAAAAGAAATAATAGTACTTAATATAAATAGTATTATTAGACATATTGTTCGTGCAAAGAGAGACTAGAAAACTATATCCGAATCTCAAATACAATTTATTAATGTTTTCTAATCCCAAAATGAAAACTCATTTTGTGATCCGAAAAATATGAATAAAATTTTTATAAAATCAACATCAAATTGACTGTATAATTCTTTAGCTAACCTCAGTTTTTTTTTTTTTTTTGGAAATTGAGATATCTTAATGGGTGTCCTTTTAATGGGTGTCTAAGTTTTCCCACGAGTAGCCTGACGTAAGATATTTTTTGATTTTTAAACAAAAACGCCGTGTCTAACCCACTTGAGGAGAGACTTGAACTCATCTTATAGATCAAGCAATACCATTTAGCGGACTTCCTTTTTTCTTGGGCAAGGTTTTAATAAGAAAAATGTGTTTTAATAAAAAAAAAAAAATTTATGTATGTTAGGTATCAACATTATTTTTTAATGTAAGTATCTAACTTTTTTAAATATTTTAAAAATATGTGTGTATTAAGTAGCATTCCAACATCCAAAATAAGAAATACCAAAATTAAAAATTAGAGTTAATACCCAACATATCTTTAACATTACTCTTTTAATAATATTTGAAAAATAACCTAACCACTTCTATCTTGTTGGATAGTAGGCTCAGCTCAATTTATTTTGATTGATATTTGAGTTTAAGTTTGGAAATAAAATTGATCCAAACCCCATGTTGACACCCTTAAAAAAAAAAAGAAAAAAAAAAAAAAATTTACCCGGGAAAGGTCGTTGGTCACAAGGGTTGAGCAGTCTCTTTCCCAACTGAATCCTTGCGTAGAACACCTGCTTTCTTCATATTTTTTTCATAAATTTTCCAAGACAAAAACAAACGTTACACTCTCACTTTCTCCACTTATCTTTCTGTCTTTCTTCTGCAATTCAGTGAAACCAATGGCTCAACTCTCTCACCTTACACCATCCTTCAAACCCAAGATTCAAATATGCCAAACCCCAATAATCTTAAGAGGAAAAGCTCTGAAACATAAGAAAGAGGAGGAAGAAGACAGAGAAGATAGAGTAGTATTAATTAGCACAAGAAACCCAAATTTGGGTTTGTGGAGGAGCAGAGTGATTGTAATAGGATGATGATGGAATCATCTGGGTTTCCTGTTTGCAACACATGTGGTGACACTCTGGGGTTGGGTTCCAATGGAGAGCCATTTGTTGCTTGCCATGAGTGCAGTTTCCCCATTTGCCAGTCTTGTTTGTATGAAGAGCTCAGTGAGGGCAGGAATCTTTGCTTGAAATGTGGCAATCCTTACCAGTCTGGCTTGGGTTTGTTCTTCTTTCTTCCTAATTTTTTTTAGTTTTTATTTTTTGGATATTAGGGGTGTTATGGATTTGGGTATTAGTGTTTATAAAATCCAATTAATCAGGCAATTATTGGGTGTTATTGAATGGCATCAACAAATAGGAATTTTTTTTCGTGAGATTGGGGGTTTTCAGATTAAACCCCATAGTATAGTTTCATGCTTGGTTGCTTACATGGCTCACTCAGTTGTGCTGAACATGTTAGCAGTAATTGGAATTGAGTTATTGCATTCATGTCTTCTAAATTTTTGTTGGGAATAAATTGCAGCCACTTGGTAATGGTTTTCAGTTAAAGTTTTGAAGTGTTATTGAGGTTTTTTTTTTTTTGTTCCTTTTTTTTTCAAGCTTGAAATGGCACAAACACTTAGAAGGGTGAAAATTAGGATCATTCTCCACTGCTCTTACTGTTGACAAAACAAAAGTATTATATACAGGCTTCAACTGATTAAAAACTTTTTTGTAGATGTAAATATGTTTATATGCTCAATACTCTTGTTTGAACTGCTTAATATCCTTATCTAAGAGATGGATCATGGGTTTTCAGAGAATTCGAAAATGGATGATGATGAAGTGAACAAACCTGAAACTGGCTCAACTTTGGCAGCTCATTTCAATGGTCATCAGGTATTTCCTTGTTGTATGCTTTATCGGTTTTCTTTACTTTAGTCGATAGAATAAGAGTAATTGCTTTTGCTATTCTACACATCTGGATCCTAAGAAAAGACATATTAGATGTGGAAGCTGATGAAAGTTTATTATCCAATGTACTTTGTGTAGGACCAGAATGTTGGAGTCCATGCTCGAACCTTGAGCAACCACTCTGCACCCGAACATGGTGAGTCCATGGTCCTTGTTTGGTTGCTTGTGTCCATAAACTTTTATTTCTAAAACTCAATGTTTTTAAATTTAACTTTTTGATGTTGTTTTGAAGATTCAAATGCTGAATCTGGGAACCCAATATGGAAAAACAGGGTGGAAAGTTGGAAGTACAAAAAAAATAAGAAGAAAAAGACTAAAACTAAGGTTGAAGAAGAAGCTCAGGTTCCAACTGAGCAACAGATGGAAGAGAAACAGTAAGTAAAATAGTTTGAATGGACAACAAGGGAGATATCGGAATGAAACTTAAGAGAGGAGATGGAAATGAAATTAACATAAAGAATGATGACTCCTGAGCATTTGAACATGTTTCTCTAGGCATAGACATGAAGATGCCTACCGTATCAATCAATGTTGTGTAATTTATTTTTTCTCAAATGTTTTGGTGGTTTTAGCATGCCATGTGTAATGGGTATCACTTGATTTTTCCAATTCTTTCTTTGAGTGTTTTATTTGACGGATATTAGTCAATGCATACACATAAATAGCACTTTTCTGATATTCATATCAAAATGACATTGAAAAATATGATTGTTGGTGTCTTTGCTTTGTTGTCTAGCTTGATTTTCTTGTTTTCTGTGGTTTCTTTTCTTTACCAAGTCTTGGTCAATCATGTCTATTACTTGCTGAAGTACTCATCTCAT
Organism: Paratinospora sagittata; assembly: GCA_035771175.1. Taxonomy (NCBI): domain Eukaryota; kingdom Viridiplantae; phylum Streptophyta; class Magnoliopsida; order Ranunculales; family Menispermaceae; genus Paratinospora; species Paratinospora sagittata. The sequence goes on from JAYMFD010001230.1 coordinate 25,623, forward strand.
TCCCAAGGGTGTTGCATAATCTTTCAAACCAATAACCTTTATAATAATGTACCTGTGCACTTAATATGCATAAACAAGATTCAAATCTTACTGATATGGCATGTCCTTTTTATGCAGGCCCTCAGAATTTGTGCAACCACTTTCAAGGACAATTCCAATTCCTTCCAACAAACTCACTCCATACAGGATTGTGATTATAGTGAGACTGATAATTTTGGGGCTTTTCTTCCATTACAGAGTGACAAATCCTGTTGATAGTGCTTACGGTTTGTGGCTTACTTCTGTCATTTGTGAGATTTGGTTTGCAGTTTCTTGGGTGTTGGATCAGTTTCCTAAGTGGTCTCCTATAAATAGGGAGACTTATCTTGACGCTCTATCTGCAAGGTATGCATCAACAACCAAAAAAAACTTGATCATTTTGATATTGTTTCTGTTTGGATTGCTCTTTTGTGTTTAATGTTAATATCTATATTCGCTTGATATGCATAATTGGGCCTCTACTTATAAGCTATACCTTTTAGGTTCAATAGTTTCTATCATGTTATCAGAGCCTTATTATTAGGGAGGTCATGTGTTCAAACCTCCATGCAAGCATAGTTGCTTGTTTATCTCATTTATCAGTTGTGCCTTCCTCCCCATTATAAATCAAATCCAAGCATCATCATGCACTTGAGGGGGAGTGTTATATATATATTCGCTTGATACACATGGTTGGGCCTCTACTTATTAGCTATAACTTTTAGGTCAATACATCATTGTTTGAGCCAATCCCAGGTGGGAAAATGCTTAGTTGAGCTGAATTGAGATTAAATGAGCCCAAAAAAAGGCATTTTGTTTTGTTGGCTAGGAAAAAAAAAGGTCAAAAACATACCCTAAAGCATGAAGTTGTTCCAAAAGGCAAATTATCTCATATACTCCGTAAAAGAAATGAAAATGAAGGTTTGATCTTTAATTCTATTCATAATGATCAGGTAATTCTCACATCACCACGTCTTTTTCCAGGTATGAAAGAGAGAATGGAGATGACTTTGCTGCAATAGACTTCTTTGTTAGTACAGTGGATCCACTTAAAGAACCACCATTGATCACTGCTAATACAGTTCTTTCGATCCTTGCTGTTGACTACCCTGTTGAGAAGGTTTCATGTTATGTCTCTGATGATGGCTCTGCTATGCTCACATTTGAGTCTCTTGCTGAGACAGCTGAGTTTGCAAGGAAGTGGGTACCGTTCTGCAAAAAGTATTTAATTGAGCCCCGGACTCCCGAGTTCTATTTCTCCCAGAAAATGGACTACTTGAAGGATAAGATACAGCCATCTTTTGTAAAGGAACGCAGGGCAATGAAAGTAAGGACATGAAGTAAATATTTTGTTGCCATGTTGAATTGATCTGTGAGACTTTTTTTTTTTTACAAGCTAGACTTAGTAATTAATGAACTTGAATTCCTAGAAAACCAAGCTTTCATAATTTTATTTTATCTTTTTTCAGAGAGATTATGAGGAGTACAAAGTTAAGATAAATTCTTTGGTCGCAAAAGCTCAGAAAACACCAGATGAAGGATGGGTAATGCAAGATGGGACACCTTGGCCAGGAAACAACCCTCGTGACCATCCTGGCATGATTCAGGTTTGATATATATTTATGATGTCCTTTTGTTTTCCTTATCTCAATCGGATGTTTACCCAAGTTCTTAAATACTACTATGATCCACTTTTCCAAATTGGAAGTTAAGTTGTCTTGGAAAAAGTTCAATTTTAGGATCTACTTTTAGTTTCATGTAGAATCTCCTATGTTAAAATCCTGAATTATTTGTCCTAGAATCATCGAGATGAGCTATTGGTAAAATATTCTGAGAGTCAATTATTCTTTTTGCTTTGATCTTATTATTCTTTCTTACAGTGTTTAAACATCCATCACTTCCTTACAGAATCTTGGTCCCTTTATTTTCAATTCTTTAAATCATTTTAGGTTTTTCTTGGACATAATGGTGCTCGTGACATAGAAGGAAATGAGCTTCCTCGGCTGGTGTATGTCTCAAGAGAGAAAAGACCTGGGTACCAACACCATAAAAAGGCTGGAGCTATGAATGCTTTGGTATCTTTGCTTGTTTTTTCCAACAAAATTGAAATTCAGATTGA